>PVIU01000931.1:0-251467 GCA_004026605.1 Ondatra zibethicus | reverse complement strand
ACTTAAGGTCATGTTCAACTTCCTTAGCAATCAGGGAAATGCAGATCAAAACAACTTTGAGATACCATCTTACACCTGTCAGAATGGCCAAAATCAAAAACACCAACGATTCCCTATGCTGGAGAGGATGTGGAGTAAGGGGAACTCTCATCCATTGCTGGTGGGAATGCAAACTTGTGCAACCACTTTGGAAATCAGAAATTCTATTTTCTAGATACTAGTTCTACCTATTTTTCAAGGTGCTTTTATTATTATTTTTAAAGATGTTTCTTGCCTAAAATCCCTCAGGGCCCTTTTGACATTCATGCTACCCACACTGCCCCACTAGTGAGGTCCTACTCACCACCTAGGAGCCAGCATTCTTGTTCCTTGGCCCATTTTCCAGCCCTTCATTTGCTGTTCTCTTTCCTGAAAATGTGATTATTAGACTTGGGTGCCTAGAGCTTGTCGCCAGCTACCTTGCCATTTCTTTCTTTTTTGGGGGGGAGGGTGAATTCTTTTTTGTCTTTTTCTTTTTTAGTTTTTTTCTTATTTTTTAATTTTTTTCATGATATTTATTGAGCTCTACATTTTCCTCTGCTCCCCTCCCTGCCTCTCTCCTCCCCACTTCAACCCTCCCCCAAGGTCCCCATGCTCCCAATTTACTCAGGAGATCTTGTCTTTTTATACTTTCTACTTCCCATGTAGATTAGATCTATGTAAGTCTCTCTTAGTGTCCATATTGTTGTCTAAGTTCTCTGGGATTGTGGTATGTAGGTTTTCTTTGCTTTATGTTTATAAACCACCTATGAGTGAGTACATGTGATAATTGTCTTTCTGTGTCTGGGTTGCCTCACTCAAAATAATGCTTTCTAGTTCTATCCATTTTCCTGCAAAATTTAAGCTGTTGTTATTTTTTTCTGCTGTGTAGCACTCCATTGTGTAAATATAGCACATTTTTTTTTACCCATTCTTCAATCGAGGGGCATTTAGGTTGTTTCCAGATTCTGTCTATAACAAACAAAGCTGCTATGAACATAGTTGAGCACATGTCCTTGTGGCACGATTGAGCATCCTTTGGATATATACCAGAAAGTGGTATTACTAGGTCTTGAGGAAGGTTGTTTCCTAATTTTCTGAGAAATCGCCTCACTGACATCCAAAGGGGTTGTACCAGCTTGTATTCCCACCAGCAATGCAGAAGTGTTCCCTTTTCCCCACAACCTCTCCAGCATAAGTTGTCATCAGTGTTTTTGATCTTGGCTATTCTTACAGGTGTAAGATAGAATATCAGAGTTGTTTTGATTTGCATTTCTCTGATGACTAAGGATGTTGAACATTTCCTTAAGTGTGTTTCAGCCATTTTAGATTCCTCTGTTGAGAGTTCTCTGTTTAGGTCTGTACTCCATTTTTTTTTATTGGATTACGTGATTTTTTTGGTGTCCAATTTCTTGAGTTCTTTGTATATTTTGGAGATCAGACCTCTGTCTGATGTGGGGTTAGTGAAGATTTTTTCCCATTCTGTAGGCTGTCGTTTTGTCTTGTTGACCGTGTCCTTTGCTTTACAGAAGCTTTTTAGTTTCAGGAGATCCCATTTATTAATTATTTCTCTCAGTGTCTGCGCTGCTGGGGTTCTATTTAGGAAGTGGTTCCCTGTGCCAATGCATTCAAGTGTACTTCCCACTTTCTCTTCTATAAGGTTCAGTGTGGCTGGCTTTATGTTGAGGTCTTTGATCCATTTGGACTTGAGTTTTGTGCATGGTGATAGATATGAGTCTATTTTCATTTTCTACATGTTGATATCCAGTTATGCCAGCACCACTTGTTGAATATGCTTTTTTTCCCATTTGATATTTTTTGCTTCTTTATCAAATATCAGGTGTTCAAAGATGTGTGGATTGATATCTGGGTCTTCTATTCAGTTCCATTGGTCCTCCTGTCTATTCTTATGCCAGTACCAGACTGTTTTCAGTACTACTATAGCTCTGTAGTAGAGTTTGAAGTCAGGGATTGTGATGCCTCCAGAAGTTCTTTTGTTGCCTAGGATTGTTTTGGCTATCCTGGGTCTTTTGCTTTTCCAAATAAAGTTGAGTACCATTCTTTCAAGGTCTTTGAAGAATTTTGTTGGGATTTTGATGGGCATACCTTGCCATTTCTTAATGTCATTCTTTTTATTATCTTGTCCTGCTTTCTGGAAATTTCCATTAACTTGATCCCTAAAATAGTCTATAGGAGTAAGAAGGTCTTTCTCTATTTTTCAGTTCACACTAGTGCTTTGTGCAGTGGCTTGTTTGTCCATCACATTGCCTTGCTGTAGGAAGGCCACATCACCACGACTTTGCTGAGCACTGGACTTAATGACGTTTTTTTTTCCTCCTCCTATTGTTTCCAACTCATGTAATTTGTGTTGGTTTGTCTTCCTCTTCCTCTCTTTCTAATTCTCTGTATGGGGATGCACGTTATGCACTCAAGGCAAGTGCTCTACCCCTGAATTAACTACATCACTAAGCTTTCTTTGTACTTAAAAATACTTTATTAAGGGCTGGTGAGAAGGCTCAGTAGGCAAGATCCATACCTATCACCCTGAATAAAAATGAACTCAAAAAGGATCAAATATCTCAATTTAAAATTTCAGATACTAAAACTACTAGATGTAAACCTAGATGTTTTCCTAGTGTAGGAAAGTGTAGGAAAACACTTTCCGAGAAGGACTCAATTTGTCTAGGAATTAAGGCTAACAATTGACAAGTGGGGCCCAATTGAATGAAAATGCTAAAGAAACAATCAACCCGTGAATAGGAAACCCACAGAGCAGGAAATAATCTTTTCCAGATACACATCTGACAGAGGATTAGTATTCAGAATATGCAAAGAACTGAAAAAGCAGAGTCAAAAAACCAAACGACTCAATTAAAAAGTGCGCTATGGATCCAGACTGAGGGCTCATAATTGAAGAAATTATAATAGCTAATAAATGTCTCAAACTATGTCCAATGTTCTTAGCAATCAAATCAAATTAAACCAACTTTGAAATTTCATCTCAACCCAGCCAGAATGACTAAGATAAACAAATCAACTGGCAACAAATGCCGGTGAGATTGCGGCAAAAGGGAAAACCCTCACTCATTGTTGGTGATAATGCAAACAGGTCCAGTCACTCTGGAAATCAGTGTGGTGAATTCTCAAAGTGCTAAAAATAAATCTGCCATTATGTCCCAGCTATACCACTTCTTGGCATAAGCCCAACTGACTTGACATCCTACTCCACAGACACTTGCTCAGCCATGTTCATTGCTGCTCTATTCAACAGGTAGAAAATAGAAACAACCTACATGTCCTACAACCAAGGAATGGAGACTGAAAATGTGGTACAAATGCATCATGCAATACTATCCAGCTGTAAAGAAAATTGAAATCATGAATTTTGAAGGTAAAGAGATGGACCTAGAAAAGATTATACTGAAGGAGGTAACCTAAACCTAGAGGGGAAGATGCCATATATTCACTCCAGATCTTTAGATATTCATATATAACTTGAGTAACTGTAGAAACCAAGAAAGTAAAAAGGGGTCATGGAAGGGGTGTAGGCTAGAGAAGCGAGTAGCAGGATACAGGTGATATGAAGGGGGGAAATTGGAGAAACAGGGAGGGGTCTCTGAATGGGGAGGTTATCAGTATAGAAGGAGATGCAGGGAGGAATGACAACACCAAGGATACTCAATAAAGCCTCAGATATTCACATTATCTTAGAGTTATCTAAAATTGTATGCAATATATATGTACATATATTAAGGTATATACATCCCTTAGTATTTAAGATTGATATTTGATACATGATATATCATTAATACATATCTTAAATGAAGTTACGCCAGTGCCCCCACAAGAGCTGCAGTACCAGGCATGGGAGACTTCTATTCAACTTGTTGGTCATGGTAGTCCAAGTGACTCCCAAAATAATGTAGGGTATTGCTGTTGCCCTTGGTTACCTCTCAGAGACTGAAGGTAAGAAAGACCCTACTGCTGAAGACACTGCACACCTTGGGCACAGGACTCAGAAATATCCAGCTGGATCTAACCCGAAAACCTCCTTTGTTTGGTCTATCTTGCATAGTACCACAAAGTACTATGTACTCCAGGTGTGAGGCCTATGAACCGCAACACTGACTGACATAGCAAACTATCCTTATAGGTACAATAGTAGCACTCACGTCTTGGTGGTGGCCAACAGCTATCTAACTAGACTTAAGGCTCAGTCAAGAGGAGAGAAATCATATCTGATTCTAGAAACCTAGACAGCCACATGGGGCTAGTGAAGACATAGGTCGTGGAAGAGAACTATTGTTGCCACTCTACCAGACCAGCGTAATTTCTATCTGCATCCTAAATACTTACCCAGATACCACTGATGAGTGAAGCTCTCAGCCCTCATCAGAGAAGCTTCGCAGTACAGCAAACAGAGATCATTATGGAAAACCACATTGGACACAACGCAGAGATCAGTGAATTATAGGGATCCCAGTCCCAATGGATATATCTACAACACAAATCTTGTGCCTAATTAGGGAATACTGTGTAAGAGGAGGTGGGAAAGATTGCAAGAACCAGAGGACCAGACAGTCTGCTGTGAGATTGTGTCTCCTAGAAATGACAGGGAAGCTACATTCATCATACATCAATAATATGCCCTGCCGAAATAAGAGCGGAACATTGACAATCAATAGTCATGCTAGCTTGGAGGGGGAAAATTTCAAGGGCTCTACCCCTAGACAAAGAGATACAGGAAACTAGCGGCTGCCGAGAAAGGAAGAACCAGTCTCTCCCAGGGATGAGCACCTGAACTGGTTATCCAGTACATAGTGTAGTGGTCAGCCCTGAAACCCTACCCACACAAGCAGTACAATCAGACTCAGCAGGTTGTATTTACATAGTTATGCATTTATATGTAATAATGATAATCAAAGGAAAAGGAGGCCATCGATTTGAGAGGGAGTAGGAGAGACATGGGAGGGGCTGGAGGAGAAAATGTAAAGTGGAAGTGATGTAATTATATTTTTTTAGGGACATCAAATGGCTAGGTGGGTAAGGGTGCTTGCTGTGAAGTGTAACAACCCGCATTGGATCCCCAAAACCCACATAGTAGAAGGAGAGAACTGACTCCCACAAGGTATCCTCTGACCTCACCCCCCACTACAACATATATATGCAATATAATATGCATATATAAATGCAAACATTATTCTTGTTATTATTGTCTGTATGATACATAGGAGCATGTATGTGCCATGACATACATGTGGAGGTCAGAGGAGTCAGTTCTCTCCTTCCACAATGAGTTTCAGAAACCAAACTCAAGCCATCATGCTCTTACTCACTGAGTCATCTTTCTGACTCTCTCGTAGCTTTTTATTTTGAGGCAGGATCATAATAAGTTTGCCCAGGCTGGCCTTGAACTTGTAATCCTTCTGCCTCAACTTCCAGAGTGTTTGGAGTGAGAGGGCTTCACAAACAGGCCCAGTGAATCTGTGTTTTCTACATGAGAATTCCTTGAATTGAGCAGGTTTGAACAGTGTAGTCATCATGGGAGCTGGTGACAGAGAAGATGGTGTGCTGGAACTGAGGGGGCCACTGAGTCATGGCAAAGGGGTTGTTTCATGGTTTGTGTCTGCAAGTGCCCAGGAGAGCATCCCTCTGATTGCATGGTGGGTCCAAGTCTGGCTTGCAGACATCCTTGAGCTTGGTGAGGGGTGTCAGAAGAGGGTGGAGCTCTGTTCTCAGTGAGTGGCCTCACTTGTGATCCTTAAATCTTATTAAGCTACCCACAGAACATCTCAGCACCATGACTGGACATGGGGTGGGGGCAGAAGGAGGATCTTAGCCTACTCTCTTTTGTAAAACCATGTTTCCTTCTCAGCCACCTGAGCCCCCATTCCTTGCTGCACACCTCCAGGCTCCTGTCTGAGGCTGAGGACTACAATTACCTCACCTCCCTCTTCTCTGCCAGCAACTGGGCTGACATCTGCCTGCCCTGTTTCTGATGCTTCTCTGTGGTTATCATTTTGTGTCTTTTCTGACTTTCTTCTCATTGTAACCAGGCTTTCTGAAAATGTTAAAATAGGCTTGTGCTCAACCCACCAGCTTAGCCAAAGTCCCTGTGACACATTCTCTGGTCCCATTGGGACCAGGTGGGTGTTGTTGTTTGCTGATGTTCGTCTGTCCTACACTCTCCAATTAAATCATGAGCTCCTTGAAGGCCAAGTCCACAGTTCTCGTGTGGTCACCTCCTTCCCCTTAGCCCTTGGCAAGATGTCATTAACATTTATTAAATTGAATTGAACCCTAAATTACGCCTCCTAAGCTCCCCACCATCAAGTCTATATTGTGAGGCAAATGAATGAAGATCCATCTGTCCACTGGTCCCCAGACCCCGTGTCATGTGCCACTCTTTGCTTTTGGGGATAACAGAACATATAGCAACGATCATGAACTTGGAGCCTCATCCTGGTCTGGTGTTTAATACAGGGAACTGGTTTTCACATCTACAAAGTGGGCATAATGCCTCCTTGTGAATTTTCCTTGAGGGTTGAAGAATTTTTGTAGAAAAGCTCAGTTCATGGAAGGAACACAATAAATGCTACTTTCTCCCCTCACCTGCCTTCTATGAGTCACAGACCCAGAACTGTGTGTCACCTTACCAGAAAGGAGGATGGAAAGGAGAAGAGGCGAGCTAGGGTCCAGGAGAAGCCCTCTGTAGAGAGGACCACCTCTCAAGAGCCCACTTGTGTGCTCTACACGGAAGTGGAACTAAACATCTTCCTTCAGAGCAATTTCCTGGGAGACATTTAATAGCCGCTGGAGAGGGGGAAAGATTCAAGCTTAAGGACAATCCTATTTACGGTTTTGGCGATTGGCGGGCACAGATTCACACACTTCCCTTTAATCTTCTCCATTACCGACGCAGCTTCGCGGCTCCATGCACACTGTGCTGGGGTCTCCCCCAGAAACTGCCCGATGCTCGTTTGCAAGCTCGTTAGCTTATATTTCCCCCATTAAGAGGAGGGAGGGAAGTGTGTGTTGAAGCTGAGTGGGCCTAGGGGAAATTCAAGAGCTGAGCTGGGGCTGCAGAAGGCCATGACCTTTCCAGGGAGGGAGCCGGATTGTGGTGATGATAATCACTGCACACAGTGGCAAGCTAAAGTTATACTGCCCTGGGAGTAGAACGCAATATCCAACACCTCGTCCTCCCCTGCCCATGCAAGTGATGGCAGACATGACAGAGGGAGCTGCATTGCAGTGGAGCAGGTATATTCAAAGCTCTGGAAGCCAGAAGCTGAGATCAGGGACAATGCATAAGGATGCAGGTGACTATCTTCTCATCATGTCTTCCCCTAGTTGGAAGGAGCAAGAGCCAATGCAGAGCTCTGCCTGGTCTCATTTTAAAAGGATAACAGTACTATCAAAGGCACTACCTACCTCCTCAACACCTCTCAACACCTTCACCAGGGGAGTCTTGTAACAGGGGAGTTTTGAGGTACACCGTGGTGGGAGGAAAAGCTAGGCATGGAGTCAAAAATTGTTACTACCCATCAGTGCAATTGGCACTGTCCCACAGATGCTTCACTGGCACTGACTCATGGATGCTTCAGAAGTTAAAGGTGTTACCTTTGGTCTCCAGGTTGGTGAGGAGGAGGAGGAGCCAGAAGCCAATGTTTCTCACCCCACATCCTTTACTCTGGCCCTTTGGCTAGGGAAGTCTCCTTGGAATAGGCTGACGGGTTCAAACAGCACAGGTCACAAAGCCTTGTGTCTGAAAATGCCCATCACCTCTTTATCTTCAATGATACAGACCTTGAAGGGCCACCTCAGGGAGATGCTGAAACACTGTGAGGGGTGTGGCAAGGATGGAGAGGGTTGGTGAAGTGAGGAAAAAGTCTATGAAGAAGTAGAAAGAAAAGTACATATTTTCCAGAGACCCATGGCACACATAGAGGCAATACCCGGTCCATGCCCATTACCTGTTGCCTTCATAGACATCACTGCAGCCTTCTCCGTCAGTCAGGTTTGCACCATGGACCAGAGTCCAGGCCAATAGAGGTGGCTAGACATGATGGGAAAAACTCTTGGGTGTGACCAAACACATCTGTCATGGTGGTATGGCCCATGGTCACCTGGGGGCCTGAAGCCCTGGCCCAAAACAGCAGAGTTAAGGGATACAATGAGCTAGGCTTGAGGGGCAGCTGCAGAGAAGGGTTGTTGGGTCATCCTGTCTGTGTTGGATGTGAGGGCTGCTGATGTGTGAATCATGTGGAGTTTATGTGTTCTTGACTAATGTACAAGGACAGAGTGAAGAAATGGTCAGGGCAGAGTAGACTGCTTGTCAGCGCAGCAACACTGCCCTGCTGGGCATCCACAATGCAGCGTGCATCAAGACTTCATTCTTATCATGGCATAGTAATATTCTATTGTGTGGAATTGTCACCTTTTTATTTGGTGTTTGGGTTATTTTCCACTTTGAGGCTTTTATGAATAATGTTACTATGAAGATAGTGTGTAGATTTTGTTATGAACACCATACACACATGCACAATCCCCTTGAGTGTAAACCTGAGGATTGGAATTCTGCAGTCGAATGTCTCCTCTCCTAACTTTTCTATGAACTGCCTAATGTTTTCCAAAGTGCCTTTGGTATGGTTTGAACATGAAATATCTTCCCTAAAGGTGCATATCTTTATGTCTTAGTCCTCAATGTGAGAGGTATTTGGAACTGGAGCTTTGGGAATTGGATCACGCTCTGCCGCCATCACTCCGCTGACTAATTCAACTCAGTAGGCCATGGGAGATGGAGGGACTGTGAAGACGGTGCCTGCTTGGAGGAAGCTGGGCACTGGGGGACATGGCTCTGAAAGACATCTTGCCCTGGTTCCTTTCTGTCTGTCTCTCTTGGTTTCCTGTGTGCCATGAGCTGCACTTCTTGGCATCACCAGGCACTTTGGACCATGACCCTCTACCTCATAGCAGCCCGGAAGCAATGGAGTCAGACACCTTTTGAGCAAAACTTTTGAAGCCACAAGGCTAAACACACCTTGCTCCTCTCAGCTTTTCTTCATTTTTTTTTGCTGTGTTGATGGCATATACATGTGACATATTCATGTGTGTTCATCTCCCTGCATGTAGAGGACAAAGGTTGACATGGGTGTCTTCTTTAAATTCTAAAGTTTTTGAATAAGTGTCTCTCTTTGAGCCTAGAGGTCACCAAATGGTAAGACTGGCTGGCTGGTTGCAGATGTTCACCATGTGTGGAGTTTTCGGCCTGTTTATGTAAGAAATTTGGACACAGTGATGAGAAACTGGCTGACTCAGAGAGTACAACCAAGAATGTATCAGAGATGCTTTCTCCACGGGAAGTATTGCTGTTCACCGTCTTTGTAGACATCACCACCGTGTGAGTGTGTATGTGCACGTGTGCACCTGTGTGTGTGTGTGTGTGCATGTCTGTGTGTGTGAAGGAATAACTCATAGTTTTACATTTCCCTGGTAACCAATCTGGGCATCTTCTCATGCACTTGGTGGTCATTTGTCAGCTTCCAGGATAAATGTCTACTTGACTCCTTTGTCTACCTTTAAATTGGTTTGTTCGCCTTTCCCATTGACTTGTGAAAGCTTTTAGTGTCTTCTGAAAACTTGATCCTATCAGATACATGATTTGCAAAAACTGTCTCATTTTCTGTGTTTTTTTTTTCGCCAGTGTTTTGATGATGTCCTTTGAAGCACAAGTATTTAAAATTTTGATGAAGCCCAATTTAGCTAATATTTTCTTTGGTTGCTATTTCATTCACCTCCTGATGAGCATTTGGGTCGTTTCCAGTTTGGGGCTATTTTGAGTGAAGCTGCGATGCACGAACGTTAAGGATGCATTTCCGTGTGTGTGTGTGTGTGTGTGTGTGTGTGTGTGTGTGTGTGCATTTGCGCCTGCTAAATGTCTAAGGCTGAGATTTCTGGATTGACCAGTAAGAGAATATTTAAGCAAGGAACTGCCAACTTTTCCCAAAGGGATCCAGGTTGTTTTTGACGTTTGCTCTTTTAGTTTCTTCTTCATTAGTCCATTGAGAATTTCAAACAAAGTGTTTTGGTCATCATCACTCCCAAACTCCACCCAGATCCACTCTGCCTTCCCTGCCCGCCCAACTTTACTTAAAAAAAAAAAAAACAAAAAAACCTCAATTCTGATTTGTGCTGCCCATTTACTATTGGATGTGTAGCCTTCTACTGGAGCATGGCCAGCCTACCAGGGGCTGCACTCTTTGAGAAAACTGGCTCTTGCTCTCCCTCTCCCAGAGCTGTCAGTTGTCAGGAGCTCCTTGATTAGGGGTGGGACTTGGTGCTCACCTCCCCTCTCCGTGTTAGAATCAGGTCTGGCTTGATCTTGTACAGGTCATGTGCATGCTGTCGCCATCTCTGTGGGTTTATATGAGAACTGCCCCCCCCCCGCCTCCGTGTCTCAGAAACACTATTTCACTGTTGTCGCCCACTCCTTCCAGCCCTTACACACTCTCTGCTCCCCTTCTGCAAGGGCTGAGACCACTCACAAAGGTCTCTCTGTTTGACCACCTCCAGAAGGCCTGGCCCTCACTGTAGTCTCCAATGTGTATTTTCCTGGTGTGTGATAGTAAAGAGCCTCTCTTCATGTCCCTGCTGACCATCAATCTGTCTTTTCCTTCTCTGGAATGTCTGGATGTTTGGGCTATTTTTTATTGCATGGCTTCCTTCTAAAGCTTGAGGAGCATCATGTGCCCTGATCATAAGCCCTTTCCCAGGTATGTGTGTGAAAAACATCTCCTGGGTTTTGTAGCTTTCCTTTTTATTTTCTTAATGGTATCTTTGCAGTACAGAAGGTCTTCCTTTCTGCATAAATTGAAGTCTAATTTGCTAATATTTCTCTTGCCTCCTTGGAAGCTACCACTGACACCTTGGCTTCTCCTAGTACAGTCCTGGACCGATGGTCGAAGTGGTGCCCTTTGACTTTTATCTAGAATTTTTAAGGTTTGGAGGTTTACATTTAATTGCGTCATCTATTTCAATATTTGCTAATAGTTTGAAGTTGGGGTCAAGGGTCATTTTTCCACGTAGACCCACTTGCTCCAATGTTATCTCTTGAAGAAAAAAATGCTCTTTTCCATTGAATTAACTGGATATCTGTGACAAAGCTGGTAGAGCTCATGCCAGATCTAATTTTAGACCTTTCATTTTGCTTAGTAGAAATGTCGATTGTCACAGGGATGTCACCTTCTCTTGATTAGTCTTTATGCAAATTAGACAACGTTCCTCTCCAGCCTTGTTCTCCCTGGTTGCTTTGAGTGGCCAGTGCGCTTTGAAAATTTGTGTAAAGTTCAGAACAGTGGTTGAAACACAGAAATGAAATGGATTTTTGTGTAGTGAACTTATATCTCATGTTTCGCTGGTCATTCACAGGTTCCCAAAATTCTTTGATGAATTCTTCTGGCTCTTTTCCTGTTTTAAAAATTCCATTTGTTGTGGCGTGTCTGTATGTGTGTGTGTGCACTTGTGCAAGCATACAAGTGCTCAGTGTGTATGTGCATGCAGCATAACACATGTCTGAAGGTCAAAGAATAATTTGTGGGAATTAGTTCTCTCTGTCTACCACGTGGGACCCTGAGAAACAAACTCAGGTCACCAGATTTGGGGGCAGGCACCTTAATATCCACTGAACCATCTCACCACCTCTTCCTGCCTCATCTGTTAACAGGAAGCCACTCACCTTTCATAAAAGAATAAAACTTTCATTTCTTCTTTCTCAGCCTGTGTTTCCTTCACTGTGTTATCACGGATCAGGGATTCCAGCACAATCCGGAGTCACAGGCAGGTGGTGGGCACTCAGAACCAATTTGGTGACTTCAGCGGCAGGTCTTTCTCCCCTGTACACTTTTATTGAGTGGAGGAAGCTTCCTTCAGACCGCTTCTATCAACCACCTAACTTCATCATGTGTTTTTCTGTATCTACCTGGATAAACCGTGTCTCCTCTCATTGTAACATAAAGTGTAACACTTTATGGATTAGCTCACACTCAGAACCTTGGAACTTGGTGATGGCATGCTTGTTTCCTTTATATGTGCTTCATTTTAAAGGCAGGATCTCATGTAATCCAAAATCACCTGAAACTCAATACGGAATGGAAGTTGCTGTTGGGGGAGACTGTTTGTTCCTAGCTGCTCAGCCCTGAAATAACCACACAGAGACTATATTATTTAAACCACTGCTTGGCCAATTACTTAAGCATATTGCTAGATAGCTTTTATATCTTTGGTTAACCCATTTCCATTATTTTATATTTTACCATGAGGCTCGTAGTCTACCGGCAAGGTTCCAGCTGGTGACTTGTGTCTTTCTCCTCTGGTGGCTCCATGGCATCTCTCCGACTCTGCCTTCTTTCTCCCAGCATTCAGTTTAGTTTACCCCACCTAGCTCTACTCTACCCTCTCACAGGCCAAGGCAGATTCGTTATTCATTAACCAATAAAAGCAACACATATACAGAAGGACCTTTTACACCAGTCTGCCCTTGAACTTTTTGATCCTTCTGCCTTCATACCCAGGGTGCATGACCGGACACCTGTGCTCCTGACAGTCTTGGGTGAGAGGGACAATTCCCTGGAAAGACAATAATCAACCAAAAGGGTACAAGATTACAGGCATATGCTCTCCAGCACCAATGATCTCATCAAGTTTTGTATCTGTATTCACGAGGGACTTGGTTGGGGAGACACTCCTCTCGCCAACAAAGCTGTCCCTTTCTCTGTTTCCTAGGGACCCCATTCAAGACAGACTTCCTAAGTATTTGTTAGACACTACCAGGAAGTTACCTGTCCTGGGGTTCCACCCAGAGGCTTTCCCTCCCAACTCAGATCCTCTCACAGACAGGGGTTGACCCAGATATGCCAGTGTTTCTTGTACCCTTTTGGTTGATTATTGTCTTTCCAGGGAATTGTTCCTCTCACCCAAGACTGTCAGGAGCACGGGTGTCCAGTCATTTACCTCCTTCCTTACCCACGTCTGTGGAATCTGAACAGGCGCCCCCTTCTTTATCTTGGAAACTTGTGACTTCTTTCCTTTCAGAACACCCTAGCTTGGTGCTTCAGATTCTACTGATCTTTCTGAACAGACTGCTTCTGTTTCGTTTGTGTATTAATTTCCCTCCGACTTTGTCTTTTATTCTCTACAGCAACCCAGTGTGCTCTCCTTGGGCTTATCTTGTGCTCTCCAGGGTCTGAGTAGAGGAGCTCACTGACTTGTTTCTTTACTAAAGCAAGCACCTGATGCTCACACTTTCCTCTGGGTGCAGATTACATGCAGATTACACTGCATCCCCATGCTTGGGACTGTGGCTGTTTAAATCCCCACCAATTTTCCTGGCCTTTCCAGCTCTACTGTGAAGTACACTTCAAATTTCAAATATTTGACCCTTTTCTAGATAGGATTGTTACTTTAATTCTGATTAAATCAGAAATATTGTTCAGAGAACACACTCTGTTCTATTCTGTTTATAACTACTCCTCAATGAATCTGTGTGTGTACACACATGTGTGACACCGGTATGTATGTGTTTATGTGGGTGTGCATACATGCTTATGGAGGCCAGAGGTCAATGTCAGCTCCCCAGCTGCTCACTCACTGGGCTACACTGACTGGCTAATGAGTTCCAAGGACCCTCCTGTCCCTTCTTCCCCAGCGAGGGGATTACAAACACATGACCCCAGGCCAGAGCTTTTACACCTGTGCTGAGGATCTGAACTCGGGTCCTTATTCTTGCATGGTAAACTCTTTAATGAGGCATCTCCGAAACCCTGTGTGGTAACTCCTGGACCCACACGCACTCTCCCGGTGCCTTCCCTGAAGATCCACTGGTCGCACCCATTAGATGTTTCCACTGAGTTTCTACAGCGGCCCTAACTTTCCGTCTGTCCTGTCAATTAGTAAAGATGTGCAGTGAAACCTTTCAAGGCATCTGTGGATTCTCCCTTAAATTTCAATCCACCTTTTCCTTCCTCTTGTTTGGTGTCTCCACACTTGGGATCATCTTGTCACTGTGACATGCTCCCCTCTGGTGATATACACAGAACTTACTTTATTATTATACCTTACCCTCTTTTCACTAGCAGGTTTCTGGTGTCTACTGCTCTGCTATTGCCATGGCCACTCCAGCATCCGTTTGTAAATCCGAGTCTGAGTGACACGGGAATTTTTCTTTTATAATTACATGAGACTTTACATTTAAAGTTGGATTCTTGTAAGTAGCAGAAGGCCACGTTTTGCTTTTTTGCCTGGCTTGACAATGTTTGCCTTTCATCTTTTAGGTGCAATCCAATTCCTGTGAAAATTGCTGGACTGTAGAGGTCACCCTACATGCCTTGTAGGGAAATCTCTCCTCTGTGGGGCTGGATTTAAATCTACGACCTTGCTGTGTGTTCGGTTTGGCTCATCTGCCTTTTTCTGTTGAATATTTTTAGGATGTCATTGTCACCCTCCAATGAGCTTCTTGGCTCTTTGTCTTTTGCTCTCTGGTGACTCAGGGTTTGCCATGCTTGTGTCTCATTTACTAAAACTCACCTTCAAACAGCATCATGTCGCTTGTAATGGAAACGCCCTCCCAGCCCTTCTTCCTCAGCTTCTCTTTCTTGCCGCACACTTCCCAGCTCTGTGTCACGGCCTCACGTCCCATTATGACTTCCACTTTAAATAGTGAGTTAGCTTTGAAATAATTTGAGAGACTTCTTTATGGCCCCCATTTTTGGTTTGTAGTGCTCCTCTTTCTGTTCAGACTGAAGTTTCCATCTGGTCTCAGCTTCCTTCTGTCTGTAGGACTTCCTGTAGCAATTTTTGAAGTGTCATTGTGCTGGCCATGTCTCCTCTCGGCTTTTGTTTGTCTACAGAATTGCATGGTGATTTTGCTTCGGAAAGGTTTTCACTGCATATAGATTTCTAGATTGACAGGGTTTTTTTTTTCACTCCTTTTTTCACACTTGAAAGAACCATTCTGTTGTCTTCTAGCTTGCATAAATCATGAGAAGGATTTGTGATTATTCTTATCTTTGATTTTTGTTACACTCTTTTTCCCAACTAATTTGAAAAAATTTCCCTTTATTTGAGTGATAGTGATAGTGATGGTAGTTACAAAGACAATGATGAAAATGGTGGTGGTGGTGATGATGATGGTAGTGATGGTGGTAGTCATAGTGATGGTAGTGATGGTGGTAGTCATGGTGATGGTAGTGATGGTGGTAGTCATGGTGATGGTAGTGATGGTGGTAGTCATGGTGGATGGTAGTTATGGTGGTAGTCATGGTGATGATAGTGATGGTGGTAGTCATGATGATGGTAGTGATGGTGGTAGTCATGGTGGATGGTAGTTATGGTGGTAGTCATGGTGATGGTAGTGATGGTGATAACAATGATTGTGATGGTGATGATGATGGTGATGTTGATGGTGTTGATTTAATGTATTTTCTACTTGATTTTTAAAAGATGTTTGGGTTTGTGGGAATCTTTTTAATTGACAAAGCTTGCCATCATTCCCTCAAGCATGCTCCATGTTTCTCCCCAGCATACTCATTCTCTATAATCACAGTTATCAGCTCCAAGACAGCTGATATAATCCCACAAGTCACAAAAAACTGCCTTCAGTTTTGATGTTTTATTATGTTTTGCTTCATACAGCTTGCTGTGTCTGCAGGCTACACAGTCTTTTTCTTGGGGTTTACCTGTTGTGTGCTCTACCTGGTGTGGGACAATTCTGTATTCTGTCAATTATGTTTTAAATAAATGCTGATTGGCCAGTAGCCAGGCAGGAAGTAGAGGTGGGGCAATGAGAACTGGAGAATTCTGGGAAGGAGGAAGTCCATTCCTCCCCAGTCCTGTCCAGACACCGAAGAAGGAAGATGTGACCTGCCCCGCCAAAAGAGGTACCGAGCCATGTGGCTAACATAGATAAGAATAATGGGTTAATATAACTTATAAGAGCTAATATGAAGCCTGAGCTAATGGGCCAATCAGTTTATAACTTATGAAGAGCTCTATGTGATTTTCTTTGGGACATACAGACTGTGGGAACTGGGCAGGACAGAAACCCCAAAAAGCAGGCCCTCATGTTACATCTACCTGGTGAATTTTGTGTCACATCTTGACTATATTGTTGAGACCTTGCTGCTCCGTATGACATTTTCTGCCATCCATTCCCCCCTGTGGCTTCTGCCTTTCACTCCCATCCATGAGTCTGTGAGTCCCATTCTGTAATAGTCTCCCTGCTTATTCATGATCCCATGTCCTCCACCTCCAAACCTGTGTCACTGGATTGTCTTCCTTCTGGATGAGGATCAAAGCTTTCAGCTCTTTCCAGCAGCTGTCCACAGGTAAACCCATCCACTCCATCTTCTTGAGTGCTGGATTGTGTTACATACCTCTGAGGAGTCTGCCTCTGATGGCCTTTTATGTTTCCTACATCAGGACTGTTTTCATTCTCTTCTTATTCTTTGGTTCACTAAGGTCAATGCTGGTATTTCTTTCAGGGCTTTTGGGACACTTACCAAGTGTGCTGCGTTTCCAGCTAGGGGAGAGAACTACTCACTCTGGGAGCCCGGGCATTGTGTAGCTCCCTGCTTGACGCCCTACACCTGCTCACAGGGACTAGAAGCTCTCTGTCAATGGCTCCCTTCTCTTTGTGTCTCCACCCTACAAACTTACACTGTCAACTCAATGTAGCAAAGTGTCTGGGTTGTGTTGGGTCCCCTCTCTGTGTTGCATCCAGAGTGTTCTTCAGGTGGGTGGGGAGGACAAGGCAGGTCTGTGTGTCTACATTTCTTCTGAGATCAATCTTTGCCACCTGACCACTATCTACAGATACCTGCTTCTCTTATTTCTCTTATTACCTATTTCTGGGTATTTTGTCTTTTGTATTAGGTGAGTAATCCCAGGCCTTGTCATTCCCTCATAAGTAGAAGTGGGATGAGACTTTGCCTCCTGACCATGGACTCTTCTTTTTGTCCTCAATGAGCTCTGAGATCTTCGCAGTAGAAGAGGCTGACACAAGGCATCATCAGCCCTGGTCTGTAGGTATCAGTTAGAATACATTCTGATGGGGGGGCTGGAGAGATGGCTCAGTGGTTAAGAACATTGCCTGCTCTTCCAAAGGTCCTGAGTTCAATTCCCAGCAACCACATGGTGGCTCACAACCATCTGTAATGAGGTCTGGTCTACAGGCATACACGCAGACAGAATATTGTATACATAATAAATAAATAAATATTAAAAAAGAATACATTCTGATGCCTGAGAATCCAGCTGTGCTGGTGTGCAAGAGATAGGTGTGTTAGCTGTTCACAATTGTGAGAAAATTGCCAGATCCATTGATGAAAATGGCAGTCCCAATCTGGATGGGAAGCACCCAGAAATGACCACATCGCCACCCTGAGCTCTCTCTTTGGATCCCCACTGTGGCTCTCTGCAGCAGGGAGTCCAAGGTATTCAGCTCTCTCTCCAAAGCACTCCTCAGTCCAGTGACTCTCATTATTCTAGAAAATACTGTGCTCTGAGCCTTCGGGCCACTCCACTCTCCTTCTCCACTAAGTCCCATTTCTGTTCTCTGCTCCATAAACTCTTGATCCCTGCTCCTCAGCTGAAATGGTCATATTCCTTTTTATTGCCCTAAAATTGCCTTAAATCAGTCCTCATTAGACTTCAGTCCCTAAACATCAGCGAAGTCTCTACTGCGTGGCCCTATGTGTGTTAGGCATTTTCTTATTTGATGGATCATAGAACTTCGACAAAAACTCTGAGAAGCAGGTTTTACTCCAGGCAAGTAGCCGATCAAGCTAAAAGGCCACGAGTCATCTCGTCTATGTGGCTTTGATCCTTATCATTTCCCCCTGATTGATGGCTCTTGAGTCTGCGGAGAGACAGTCCCTCATCAGTGTGACCTTGGATAATTCTGCGGGTTTGTCCAGCTTGGTCCCTCCGTTGCAAAGCAGTGGTCCCGCACGCAGTAGCACACTGCCGTGAGGACAGAGGGTTGGTGACCTCCAGCATGTGACAGGTGTGAGGAAATGGCCAATCCTTCCAGTACAGGGATGACATGGGGTGTCTACTTTCTCAGCAAGTGCTAGGGTTGCTAGATAATTCCGTGTGGTTGAACTGAGAGAGAGGCAATTCCAGGATCACTCAGGATCACCCAGGGTCTCTGATGCCCACATTCCATCTCCAGACACAGGGCCTTGTGTACCACCACCAAGAACAGAATGTCTTGAGTTAGGATTGCTCTATGCACCTGAACACAGTGTCTTGGGTAAGCAACCTAGTCAGAGGTTGTCAGTGGCGGCAATACAACTGAGGGATGACCCAGAGGAGTCTGAGGGTTCAGGCTACTTTCCCTAGATCACAGAGGCCCGGACACCAAGCTGGCTGCCTAACTCTGACGGACTTTTTCTTACACTACATACTGCTAGGTTCCTCCACAGGGGGCACTATACTCCACCTTGAGGACAGAACACATCCTTGAGGCATATTGGGAATCTTCCCAGGAACATGTGGTCCTAGCAGAGGTCAAACAGGTGCCTTATTATTCCTGTAATAACCACATGAGATGGGAATCCCGGGTGCAGAGACTCGGTGTGGGCAGAAGTTCACTTAAGATCACATGCTGGTATTGACCCAGGTCTGGTGGTCCCTGGCTGGAAGCAGCACAGCTCAGGGAGGACATGAATTGGTTACGTTTCTCCCTGCTCTAACAAAACACCTGTCAAAGCAACTTAAGGGAGAAAGGGTTGATTCTGATTTGGGAAGGGGTATGGTCTATCATGTGACTGGGAAGGCATGATGAGAGAAGCACACGGCAACTGGTCACATTGTGTCAACAGCCGGAAGCAGAAAGAACAAAATTGCTGATGTTCAGGTCACTTTCTTTTTTATTCAGTAAGGGACCCCAGCCCATGGGATGATGCCACCCACATTCCAAATGGGTCTTCCCGGTTCAGTAAAACTGTTCTGAAAATACCCTCATACAGATACCCAGGAGTGTGTTTCCATGGTGATTTGAAATCCAGACAAACTGACAATTAAGATTAAACATCACATAGGCGTCTGCCCGGGCTCCACTGTTTCCAGCTGCGCAGCGTTGAGGCGTCTACTGAACTTCCCCACGCTTTGTCTCCCCACCAGGGACACAGCTGCCAAGAGTTCCTCCCACATATGGCTGCGGTGAAATCTAGATAGGTTCCTAATGCATGTGGTTTCGCATGATGAATACTGTAGCCCATGCCTCCGTAAATGTCAGCCTTTGCAGTTACTCTGGCCAGCCAAGTGGGTGAGCGGTCAGTGGGAACAAACCCCCGCCACCTGAGCCACCTGTGTCAGAAGAACAATGGGGCAGAACAAAGTCATTTATCTCTGCGCTTGTCTGTGTCAGCTCCAACAGCTCGTGGGTCTTTTCTACATGGGTAGGAAATAGGGTCCTCTGGGACCATAGAGTGTCCTCTGGGACATAGAGTGTCCTCTGGGACATAGAGTGTCCTCTGGGACCATAGAGTGGACAGAGCTCTGAGGAACTCAGTGAGTGTCTGGTTTCTGTCTGGACCGTTGCCAAGCTGACTAAGAGATCTAAACAAAGCAGAGCCAGGTGACAATGGCAGCAGTCCGACAGGCGATGTAGCACTCACTGTCGCCTTGCACATCATCACGGCTGGTGCCCAGGGTGCGGTCACGGCCGTGCTTCAAGCAGCTGAAAGCTACACACACAGGCATGGTCACACAGGGGCAGGGAAAGAGTGCAGGGGTGAACTACACTGCTACAGCCTCTGCTGGGGCCTCTAGGCTACAGCCAAGCATCAGGCTGGCCTGAGCTCTTATGTGGAGCTCTCTACCAGAGAGCCCTCCCCTAACTCCCTCAAGAGGTTGTCAGAACGTGTGGCCCTGTTTGTGTGGCCCTAGCTTCTTGCTGGCTGTTGTCTTGAGTCTACCATGGTGTCTAAGGGCCGCCTGTAGCCTCTGGAAGATCGTGACAGTTCAAACAGCTGTATCTTTTAGTGGGCCAGTGAGGAGCAGCAGGCTGTCATATCCGATGGGACATTACTCCAGAGAGGCATCGGTCACCTTAGTTGTATTAGATGACTAGCTTCTTCTAGTCATCAGTCCACACACTATTGGGGAGGGCAGAGAATCATGGCTCAGGCAGCATGGGGACCCATTAGAATGAGAAGCATCCCCTAAGGCCAGGCATGCTTCAGTTCCCAAGACAACCAAAGGAAGCCCTAGTGGAGAACCTTGTGCTGGACTGTCCCTCCACAAGCCCCCTCCTCATCTGCTTGCCCTGCAGGAGCCCTTCATGAGTGCCATAAAGGGGAATGAGCTATGTCCTCCAAGGAAGTCTGTAGCTGGCACTGCCTGCCTTTCCAATGCTGCTTCTTGGAAGCACAGTAAGTGGTGTGTCCCTGCATCGAGAAGGAAAGAGACGTGAATGTTGATAGACAGAGCAGATGTACCCAGAAGCCCTTGGCTAATATGCCAGTGACCAGGAGTTGGAGAGGCTGGTGTACTGGGTGGGACCATTCTCCCACGTGTGATATGTGGCATCATCTCACAGAGGGCTGGGGACTGTCCTTGCTGCTGGGTCCAGCAGCTACCTTCCTAAACACAGTCTCCTTGAAGACGGCTGGGTCTTGAGGCCATCACTTAGGCCCGTGATAATCGTCTGCGTTCATGTCTCTGTGGCAGGTAGGCTTTTCTGCGCTTTGCATACACAATTACATTTTAATCCTCACAACAATGACTAAGAGAATTTAATGAATTTCTGGGAGGCAGGGAGCAGAGGGAGTGGGGAGCTGACCTAAAAAATAAAATACCAAACCCAAACAAAACAGGAGGAACTGCAGTCCTGGCCAGGACCTGTGGTAGCAAATCTGGAACCCAAGGGAGGCAAGAGGCCCCTTGAAAGTAGGAGTGGCAGAGCCTGGTGAGCCAACACACACACAAAGGTCATCACTGTGCTACACATGGGGCAGCCTCCCTGGGGACAGTTCTCCAGGGGCCTGCCACCAGAACCCAGGTGTGCACACAATCTGGAGAGCTCTCAGTAGAAGCCAAGCATCCTGCAGGCACCCCGCAGCAAGCACGGTGGCTCACAACTCAGGCAGCCATCCCTCACAGCAGCCACAACTAGGCAGATCCCAGAGAGAAGCACATTGCCAGGGAGCATAAGACCCTGACTTCATAGAGACCCTTACAGCACCCACCTGTCTTCATGACCCCCCCCCACATGGTATCCAATTGATTCAAAAGCTAATTATGAGATGCCACAAGCAGGAGGCACACACTATTGCCCTTATCCTTGCCTTTCCTCTGCAAATAGATTACCAGGGCACCAAAGGGACCAGTGGTGAGAAATAGGCAAATGCCCCAGAAGCTCCGAAGGCCGGAGGAGGCCAGCTCCAGAAAAGCCAAAGGATAGGACAGCCAGAGAAACCTAGTGAGCCTCCCAGTTCTGTACCGGGACTCTGAAACAGGCTGAGGCCTTGTCATAACGCTGCAGGGTAGCAGACATGCTCAGAACACGTAAGAACACAGAGCTCAGAGATGCAGGGATGGCATCGTGAGCAAATAGATAAGGGACATTTTGATGCCTCCAGGAGTTCAAGAGTCAAGCAGGGCGGGAGGAGGAGTGTCGGGGAGGGGAGAAGCTGACACAGAATGTATGAACCTTGTTTCCAAATGGGAGAGAAACAGCCTTGAAAAGGAAGAGCCTGCAACGTGCCAGGTGGGACACAGCCAAACTCATAGCAAGGACGAATATCAAAAAGTTGCCCCACGCCAGGACAGAAAACAGCAGCAGCAGTGCTAGGGACTTCCAAGAGAGGGAAGAGTTGTCTGCAAGGAAACGAAGCACTCTGGTGGCTGTCTTCTCCTAAGCAGCTGCACCGGAGTGAATTCCATCCATTCACAGCCAATGATGAGCAAAGACTCAGCCAGGCCCCTCTTGTCCCATGGACCCTGTTCACAGTGCGGCAGTGGACAAGAACATTTCATTTGACTTCTTTTAGGAAGTGACTTGAGAAGGTTCTTCAGAAACACGATGGAGAACACAATTTAAAGAGGAGGGTGCGGAATTGGCCAGAAGAGCAGAGGGCAAGGTGGAAAGGTCAGGGGAGGGGGACTTTCCTGTGGGAGTTGGGAGGGGGGCTCCTGGATGGAGGGAACCCCATGTCATGCATACAACAATTGAGCATTGGGAGAAAACCCTGGGCTGTGAAAGGCAAGGTGGACAAGTGGCGCAAAGGTGACAGGAATCCACCAGGCATTCAGAACAAGCAGAAGGGCTTAGCAGGTAAAAACGCTTGCCTTGACACCTGATGACATGAGTTCAACCTGCAGAACCCATATGTAGGTGGGAGGAAAGAACCACTCCACAATATTGTCTTCTCACTTCCACGTGCAAGCCGTGGCACAGGCCCATCACACACAAGGATAATTGCTTAAAAGAAGGAGGAGGAAGGAAGTAGAAAAGGGAGGAGGGGGAGGGAGAGGAGGAGAAGGGAAGACCATAGGATCCAGACAATAAGCAAGCAAGAGGGAGAAAATAGAACCCGGGTGAGCTGGTTTTGTCTGCAGTGGCAAGAAGGTGGTGGCTATAGAGGAGGAGACCTTGCGCCCTACCTAGAAGACTGCCCTCACCTCCTCCCTTAAGCTCACATCTTTGTAGCTTTTTTCCATCACTGTGACTCAAGATCTGACAAGAAGCAACTTAAAAGAGGAAGGTTTCATTTTGGCTGTCGGCATGAGGGCACAGTCCACCATGGTGGGAACTGTGAGGTGTCTGGTCCTGCTCCTGCCTACTGCTCTGGGAGGGTGCTTGCTCACATCCGGGTGCAGCAGGAAGCAGAAGAGGGGAGTACTGCATGTAGCCAGCGCTCTCCTTTTCCTTCTTCTCTAGTCCAAGACCCCAGCCCATCAACTGTGTCACTACATTCAAGGTATATAATCAGTTAATCATCTCTGGAAATGCCCTCCGAGACTCAGCAAAAATGCCTCATTAATTCTCTTCAGGTGTTGTCTTAATTAGGGCTTCTATCACTATGAGGAAACGCCATGACCAAAAAGGAAGTTGGGGAGGAAAGGGTTTATGTGGCTTCCACCTCCATATGATCGTTCGTCACTGAAGGAAGTCAGGCCAGGAACTCAAACAGGACATTATCCTGGCTGCAGGAACTGATGCAGAAGCCACGAAGGGGAGCTGCTTACCGGCTTGCTTCCCCATAGCTTGCTCAGCCTGCTTTCTTATAGGACCCAGGACCACCAGCACAGGGATGGAACCACAAATAATGGGCTGGACCTTCCCCAATAAATCACTAATTAAGAAAATGCCTTCTAGCTGGATCCTATGACGGCACTTTTCTCAGCTGAGGCTCCCGCCTTTCAGATGACTCCAGTTTGGGTGTCAAGTTGACATAAGACTCGCCGGCACAGGTGTGTTCAACTTCTTCCCACTGGGGTGGGCGTATTGTTAATTACAAATTTCATAACTGAGAACAACTGATGTGGGAGGAAATAAAGCAAAAATATCCTATAATGCCTTAAGTAAATTTGTGATCGTGTGTTGGGCAGAACGTAAAGCTACCCTCTGCTGCGTGCAACATCGGCTGTAGGCTGAACATACCTGCTAGGTGTTGCTCTTTTTAATTTAATTTTTCTTTATGTGTATATGTGCGTCATGGATGTCATGTGTGTGCCTGCGGGGGACAAAAGATGACGTCAGCTCTCTCTCGATCTGAAGTTACAGATAGGTGTGAGCAGCAGGGTATGGGAATTGAACCCAGGACCTCTGAAAGAGCAACAAGCACTCTTAACCCCTGAGCTGTCCTAACCAACCAAGTTAACAAGGAGAATTGGCCACCACTGTGGGATCCGCTTAGAGTTTTCTTTAAGATCCACTTAGGTCTTCTAAGAAGACCCCAGGAGCAGAGCTTTGCTTGGGGCACCTGGTCTGGCAGCAGAAGAAAATGTGAAAATTAAGCCCTGGAGGATGCAGAAGAAGGGGCTGTAGGGAGCAGGGAGCAGAAGCAGGAAGCAGAGTGAAGCATAAAAGATCTGACATGCTTAGCAATGCTGAGGCCAAGGATGATGGACAGTGGAGGGTAAAGGAAAGGGGGCTTAAGGTGTAGATAGATTATCTGAACGTACCAGACAGCCCAAGACTTGGGGTGCTGAGAAAAAAAATAGCAGGCTGAAACTCACCCTCCTGTTTTATTGGTTGAATTAAAAATACATAGGGTCTTGGTTTTTGTAAGGGCAGTGGAATACCGCCCAAGGCCCACAGGTAAGGAATGGAGATGTGTACTTTCTCATTCATGAAGGGTTACCAGCTGCAACAGCAGGATACACTTGCTCTAGAGTCTAGACACGGCACTGGGATGAGCTGGATGCTCTAAAGAGTTTTAATGACACTGATGAAGTAAAAAAGTGACAGGTGAGGTGACAGTACATAATAACAAGTGAGAACCATGAGCATATTGCTCAGGAAACGTCTGGATGCCATCCTGTCCCTTAGAGTTGGCACCAGCTGAGCCAGAGGAAGCACCCGGGTCATCGTGGGACCCATGGGGCTAGGGTGAAGGGCATGACTCACTAGGGCCTGAGGTCCTTCTCCCCTGTGTCCCTGCTATCTGCTGGGCCTGTGGCTCCTTCCCAAGTCTATTGCCCAAGGAAATACAGGCAACAAGAGGACTTTCTAAGGCTCAGGAGTCACATGCAGGGCAGGTATTTCTCTCAGTTCATCCTTCCTGAGATGCTCCTACAGAAACACTCTGCAGCGCGCCTCATTAACACCCTAAGTGTGTCTCAATCAAACTGGCTGTCCTAATTAACCATTGCAGGCATCAAGGGTGCTCAGCTCTCATCCTTCTTGCTAATCTGACTCAGTGGAGCTCGAGGAGGTTGAGAGGTAGAGCCAGGAGAAGGTTCTGGAACTGACTAAAGTTTGGCCAGGCAAATCTTTGTCATCATACATAGAGGGTGTGTTTCAGGAATAAGAGAGGGGATGTGGGATGAGTTCTCATTAGTGTGTGCATTGCACACACACACACACACACACACACACACACACACACACACCGGGTAGGGTGGGGGCTCCTCAGAGTTGGTGCTGCTTTAAGTCTGGGGCACCTTTGGTCCATATTTTGTTCTGCTCCCTATGAATGGGCATGAATTTTAGAATCAAACATGGGGGAAAATGAAAAGGCTCTATCCAGGGAAAGGTAATCCCATCGTGTCCCTGTCCCTCTGTGGGAGATAGTCCTAGGTTAACCCTCCCTAGATTATCATCAATCCCACTCTACAGAAGGGGAAGTGATGTTCCTCCAGCTGCTCACAGATCCCGCCAGCCCCGGCTGGAGATCCCCATGCCTATGCCATGGTGCTCTGGAGGACACCCAGTGGCGTGTAAAACAATCAACCAAAACTGGTGCCTTTTCAGATTCTTTTTACATATGTAACTAAAAACAAGGAGTGTCTGGGTGACCCTCCAGAGTGTCTGTTACATGGGGTGTCTGACAGAACTGTCTCCCCAGATTCATCTCTTGAAATCCTTGTCCCTGAACACCCCAGGGTGGGGATGAATTTGGAAATGGGGCATTTCAAATGATGATGAAGGGTCAAATAAGGTCACTGGAGCAAAACCTAGTACAGTCTGACAATGTGCTCCGGAGAAGACCTGTCTATGGACAAACACAGGATGATCATGTTGGGACACAGGGACATGAGAGCCACCCATAGGCCTCAAGGAGCAGCCTTGGGAGGACCAGTCCTTGATTTTGACTTCCATCCTCCAGAATGGGAGGCAGTGTATTTCCGTTGTCTAACCTGTGAGCCTGTGGCCCAAACTACATATGGCTTAGAGAGAGAGCTGTTCCCAGAAGGCTCCGGGGTGGGGAAGGAACGATCTAGGGAGCTGGAGAAGGGCGTGGGCGGCAACCGCATTTTAATGAATGTGTGTTCTCATCTTCTGTGTTGTCTTTGGGATTTTTATCTTGGAAATGAAATTTAAAACACATGTGGGAGGTTTAATGAATTGGAAATATCTGCCTCATGGCTGTTCCAAGGGGGTGGGGGGGGGTGGGAAACAAGTAAACTAAAATTAGAAGGGAAAGTGTTTGTACTATTTGGGAAGCCTTATAAAGCTAGATGCTAAACTTGGTTCCCCCAAGGTTGGCTGGGTTGGGAACAGACCAGTCGCTGTGACCCAGCACAGACAACACTCACGTTGTGGCAGCTCTGTCATGGGGCCCTAGTTAGGAGGCGGAAGGTGAAACTTACCACGACTCACACCAGCAGAAGATGTGGCAACATTGACATTTGCAGTTCCCTGCCCAGAGGTCACCCGGACATGGTGCTGGGGGAGTATTTCATGACGTGTTTAGTCAGAGGGTTAATGAGCAAAAGGTATAACTCTTGAAAAAAAAAACCTTAAAGCCCAGACACAGGGCAGAAAGTGGCCAAGAGAAGTTGTACAAGTGGTTGACGCCTAAGTGAGGAATTGCTTACGGACATTAATTGCAAATGTGGGCAGGAACAGATTTACTCTCAATGTCACCAAACATGGTAATAGCCATGGCTCAATGAAACAAATGGGTGTTTGTGTGACAGGCCACCTGTGACCAGGCTGAAAGGGGCAGGTGATGATGTGCAGTACCCTTCCGACAAGATGGTCCTGGAGAGATAGCCAGGTCCATGTGTGGAAATGTGTATACTGAGATGGGCATTTGACGGGACACGAATCTATTCCTCATTTGTTCATCTGCCACTGTACCTAACTTATGCCATGAACTAGGCTGAACATGTGTGATGAAGTGACAGTGCACATAGAGGTCCTCTGGGGAACATGAGGACAGTGGGAGTGAGGGTGGGTCCCTACAGAGATGGCCCCACAGCAGAGGGTGGGTGTATCTGAGTGAGAACAAGCTCACCCTTGGGGAAGCAGATGGAGGAAAGCTGAGTTATGACCAGGGACACCATGAGACTTTCAACCCATTCAGGGACCAGTCTTTCTCCTTTGTGCCCCAGGATGCCCTTACAGTAATGAAGCCACCATCCTGTGCAGGGGTTGGACAGAAAGGAGGTTGTTGGAAGCAGATAGTGTGGGCTTTCAGCAGAGAGCTGGAAGAGAAGGCAGGACAAGCCACTGCAGAGCAGGGGTGTGGTGAGCAACTGAGAAGATGTCCTCAGACTGACCTCCAGGAGCCGAGAAGACCAACCTCAGCATGTGCTTTTGATATGAACGAGAGGAAAAAGGAACGGGGGAGAGAAGACAACACTTCTCAAAAGGGCCAGCGTTTGTCTCTGTAATTGCAGACAATCTTCTCCTTCCATTGTTTGTTTCCTAAGTTCTGTATTGAACAAATATTGACCGTGTAATCTAAAGAAATGTATTATGAAGAAGATAAAACTGACTCACAAAGCCTCCTCATTTATGTCTTGCTGGATGCAATCAGCTAGCCACCCAGGTCTCCTGGAGGTGGACAGCTCTGCCCAGCTGTCCAGAAGCTGTGTAGACCCTGTAGGACTTCCTAAAAAAACTGCTGGGCTGACTGCCCACCCTCACTTCCTATGGTGTGTCAGGGAGACGCTGTCGGGGTGTATACCCTGACAAGGCAAGGCTACCCCAGTCTGCCATCCACAGGAAGTGTCCCATCCAAACAGTATGCAAACACACACACACACACACACACAGAATTATACATCATCTCACAGCCTTGCAATGCATACTCAACTACACACACACAAACACATACATACACACACGATTGTGCATCATCACACAGCCTCACAGCACATACTCAACTATGCACACACACGCACATACACACACAAACACACACACACACACACACACACACACACACAGCCTTGCATGCCTAGCCTCATGCACACCAGTCGCAGAGGTGGGCAGTGGGACAGGTAGATACGATGAGGATGAGCGACTTCCCATCCCTTCTGACTCACCCAGACCTTGGGATGACTCAAAGCTGCTGTCTTTCCCTCAGCAGTGGGGTACATTGCGCCTCTCCCTCGGGGCTATGGTATTCAGGGTGTCAAGGAGGTCCCAGGTGCCCTAAAACATGACATACACACACGCTGAGGACCTGTAGTATAGTCTTCACAGTTGAGGCAGGTGCTGAGATGACACATGTCTCATGGCATGGCCAGTTCCTGAAGAGCACCCTGGCAGTTGGGATGCTCACCAGAGAAGCTATTAGCCCCTGACCCCTGAGGGTCATGGCTGTTAGAAGGAAGAAACGTAAGAAGTGATTTCTCAAGGGGTCTCCCAACACAGGACTGGACAAGGCAAGCTGGATTAAGCTGCAGCATCTTTAGCCATTCTGGAACCTGGCTGTGGGAAAGAATGGCCTGTCTCCATCTGGACCATCTTCAAGGAGATGGTGAGCCTCTGTGTCCTTAAAGCAGCTGTGTGAGCTTAGGCAAGTTCCTTAACCTCTCAGTGTTGAGAATTAAGTTGAACAACACTTTGATGATCAAAATAGCCTTTGGGATACATAAGTGGCCTCCTGAGGGGTTCAAAGAGTCCCAACCAGCACCCAGAAGGACCTCAATAGCTCACAGAAAAGGGAGACTGTCATCTGAAAATGCTGACAGAGAGGCAGGGACATGCAGGCCACTCCCAGGGTTGAGGATGAGAAGCAAAAGCCCTCTGGGCCCACAGTTGAGGTGTGAGAAAAGCCAGTCAAGGCCAGATGTCTGGTGATCTGGTCTCATCTTCCTAAAAGAGTGTAAGACTGAGACAGAAGCTTGAAGCAGCACAGTTGCTGCTTCTGGATAATAAATCTCTCTGCACAGACTTGGGTGGGACCACTCATACTGAGGATTTCCACTCCAGTGTCACGGTGGGCCTGTAAAAGGCAATCTAGGCTACATCTGGCCAGATCCCATTCTCTCTAGGAAGACAAATAAGTAGTATTAGCTGTAAGTCTCACATGGAAGCTTCTGGAATGTTGCCATCTAACAGGGATTTGAGGCCATCGTAATGATTGGAAAATGAGAGGAGGGTCAGGGGGCAGACAGGGTTCCCTGAGAACAGGAGCTGCCACCCCATCAGAGCAACATCCTGGGGAAGCACACGGAGGACTGGAGATGTGTCCCTTGGAGCTGACCTTTGTTCTGTCCTCCTGGCATAGCTCACTGCATGAAAAGGCAGGCACAAATAGCCTGGATGGGGTTGCAGCAGGTGCAGGGACAGCTACAGCAGAAAGTGATGATCAACAATGACATAAATGGCATTGATTGCAGATGCCTGGACTAGAAAAGATGAGAGGAAACGAAGCCTATCCAGATTGAGTCCTGAAGTTTCGTGGGTAATGGGGAGTCAGAAGTCAGACTGGGGTCAGAAGGCAATGTTTGGGGACCTGGGTGATTTCCATACTGTGTGGATTTCTGGGGCCCAGACAGAAAGCCTTGTGGACAGGTACAAGCAAGGGAGGAGATAGACATGGCTTAATGAGAAGCATCCTGGAGGAAGGAGTTGACCTAGGGTGTCCCCTACAGATATTAGGGAGCCCAGGAGCTCTGGGGAAGAATGGGGAGAGCAGTAAGGCAGCTGCTGTCCTAGAAGGGAAAAGGCCACACATATAGAAACACTGTGCTGGGTCAAACTGTAGAAAAGGGCTGAAAACCATGACAAGAGTCCATGAAGTGTCCACCCTGAAGAAACCCCAAAGAAGCCACACAGAGATGGGCCATAAACAGACTTTTGCTTAAACACATCACTGTTAGCAAATGGGAGGAAGGCTGTGCTGATGGTACTTTGACAATAGTACTGTCAAAGCCATGTCAGGAGGAAGAAACGAGGGTCCTCACCAAGGTACATGCCCCCAGTAAGCCCCAAAGGGCTGTATGCATTAGTTCAGAAGAGGATAAAGACACAGAGGAGGTAGGTTTGCTTGACGATAAGCGCAGGCAATATTTAACAGCAAGTGAGACAATAAAACATGTAATTAGCAGATGCGTGACACTGGCTGCCAAGATGACAATGGAAGGCACCAAACCCAGTGGAGATTAGTAGATTAGTCCTCAGCTTGGAAGGGAGCTAGTTAGAGGCAGGTGGGCTCTGGGGGAGGCAATGGGGGTAAGGCACTGGGGCTGGAAGGAAGGGGTGTGAATTCTGAGCTCTCAGCAGACTTCCTTGTCTAAGGGATCAGGAGGCTATTATCTTAGTACAGCTCATCATCTTTAACAGCCTTACTGCCATCGCCATCACTTTCTCTCTTTTTAAAACTCCCTATTTATTCTTTGTGTCTCTCACATCATGCCTCTCCATTCCATTCATTTCCCCATCTCTTTGTATCTTCCCTCTGCCCTTGCAACCTCCCCTGAAAAATAAAATAAAATTTAAGAGGAGAAAAAAAAACAAAAAAGGAGAAATCAATCTCTTTATGAAAGTTGTATCGTGACACAGTGAGTCATGCAGTAAACCCTTTTATCCATACATCTTTACTCACAAGTGTTCATTGCAATGAGTCATTGGTCTGGTTTGAGGCCTCTGGTTTCCGCTACACTATCAATGCTGGGCCCTCACTTGGACTCCTCTTGGATCTCCTGTTGTTGCCCTGTGTTATGGAGACCCTACAGCTTTGGCTCTGCAGGATCAGTCCCTTCACGTGCTCCAGCTGATCACAGATGGGGTGGGTATTGGAGTGGGCCAACTCATTGGCCTGGTTCTGGACCTGGGCAGTTGCAAGGTTGGTCAGCCCACCAACTCTCCCTTGTCCCCACCACCACGGTGAGTCATCCTGTATTGCCCTGGTGAATTCATCCTTTGCAATGATGAGCAAGGGGTGGGATCAGTTCTCCTGCTTTTATGTCCTCGGTGTTAGTTCCCCCACACCTACACCTCTAGGGCCAGCTCTACTGTGTGGTTTAGGGGCCACTCTCCTGAGAGCTGCAACTGATTAGGGGCAGGGACAGTCCTTCTGCTCTCATAATCTCAGGGTCAGCTCTTTCTTCTTTCTTAGGCATTAATGGGTAAGGGATCATCTCTCCCCTGCCCGTGCCACCATATGCCAGATGAGTAATGGAGGCAGCTCTGCCATGCTCACAACTTCAGGGCTGGCTCACCCACACCTCTACCAATGGGGTTGGCTCTATTGTGTTGCTCTCCCTAGTGTCACAACTGGTGGTGGGTAGGGGACGCTCTCCTGCACATTTAGCCTCAGGACCAGCTCTCCCACCTGCATCATCACAACTTTCATGGGCACTGACATCAACACTATCACTGTTACCATGAACACCATCATTATCACTTCCATGGGTACCAACATCAACACTATCACTGTTGCCATGAACACCATTGTTATCACTACCACCATCACACTGCTGACACCGTATCTCTCTTGTCACTTTCATTCACACTCTTAGCACCATTATTATCACCACCATCACTGTCACCCTGTCAGTACCATAACTACCATCACCACCCCTTCAACATCATCACAGTACTAGAGCCCCTGCCAAGTCCATAAGTGTCCTCATCACTTTCAACACCATCAAAATCACCATCACGCTATTGATGCCATGATCATTCTATCACCGTTGTCATCATCACTGTTACCATCACGATCAGCATCACTGTCATCATCATCATCACACTCATGGTCACTATCATCAACCACATCCCATCACTGCTCTTGCTACCATAACCATCACCAGCTTCATCATCACTATCTCCAACAGTATCGTCCTCATTATCCCCCATCTCTATTACTGTTGACATGACCACTATTGATGTCATACTATCAAAACGATCAATATACCCTTGCTTCCATCATAGCTGTCACCACTGTCACTACTATAATGTCTTTGCTGTCACCATGGATACTGTTGACTCCACATCTATGCCAACTCAGTCATCATGTTTATCACTGTCTTTGCTGACCATCAATGTTACTAGCAACAACTGCTTTCCCCAGACAAGGAGAGAGGGGACCCTCAAGTCTTCTAGGAGCATCTGGACATAGAATCTCGCTGTACTCAGATTGTCCCAAGAAAAGGGAAGAGGGGGCCACATGACTCATCCAATGCTACAGAACATTAGTGTGGCATTAGTGGTGGACACCAAATGTGGGTCCTAGCCCCTTCACCCGACATGGCTACTTACCACATGCTAGTATTTGCATCTATCTCCCCAATAAGCAAAGTCAGGAAGGAGACAAAGCCCTGCAGTGATGTGAGAGCCTCCAAAAGTCTATCTCACAATTTATTAAAGGGATTCAATGGAAAAACAAACTCACAAATACAGAGCAAAGTAGATGCTGCTGGTCCAGCTGCTGCTGTCCCATCATTCTCCCAAGAACGATGAGGACCACCCCCAACACTTTGGCTCAGACCACCCGAGAGAGAGAGAACACACATGAACCCCTCCCCAGTCTTATCCGGTCACATATTCAGAGAAAACTACACCCATAGGGCAAGCAACCCCAAATGTCATTGGCAAAATGGATCAAGCTCCCACAACACTGCAGAGTGTACTGTGTTTCCCAGGATATTCCCAAACTCAACCCTCATGAGGTCCGAGGGCTTTTGAGAGGAAGGGAGGGTAAGGTCACAGCAGGGGGTGGGGCTAGAGCAGGGTTAGGGTAGAGGGATGTGAGAAGGGAGAGTGGGGTTAGAGAGAGGGTATGAGGTCAAGGTGGGGTCAAGTCACCCTTTGACCTCACTAGTAGGGTGACCTCGGGAAACTTCCTAGTCTTTCTGTGCCTCCAGAACTCCACTCTGTCCAGAGCCAGTGTGACACAGGACAGACTTCAGTATATGCTGCTGACCCTCTCTGCACCCCTTTCTTCTGAAGGAAGCCGAGAGAGCCTAGAGTCTATCCTCACCACTACTCAGGGCAAATTGAGCTCCGATGATCTAGTATCTTCCTGGAAAGCCACTAGGGCTGTGAGGTAGGACTGCCCTGAAATGCACCCCACCCCTGCATCTGCGCCCGGCTCACCCCATCAGGGTGCAATTGGATATTCATCTTTGTTCCTATCAGGCACTCATGAGGGGCCATTATGTGTAGGAGGAGAAAGCTTTTCCAGCGATCAGCAGGGAGAGGGGCCGGCAGCCCTGGGTGAGAATCAATTTGAGCGGGCAGGGCTGGCCATCTATCTCCCTTTGCCGGTAATTTAGGCCTCTGAACAGACAGAGCAGATAGCAGTGGCTGCTGCGGTGACCTGCGTGCGCTGAGGCTGAGGAATGGCCATATCTTCTCCGCGATGCTGTGGAGAGGGAGGGGAGCAGAATGGGCCTATCTAAAAGAGTCATGTTTCTACTCCAGACGGAGTCTGAAGAGGTGGTAGTCATAAGTCCCCACTGTGACCTTCTTTAGGTCACTTCCCTGTGGTGACCTCCAGGTGGCCCCTGGTTTATGGGATCAGTCTTGTGCAGCAGCCACAAGGGCAGTGTGGGTAGCCCTGGGAATGGCTACTGCCCACATAGTCTATCAAGATAGACCACAGCTGCCCCCAAGCTGCTCATCATCCTCAGTACACCCTGGCATATATTGTTCTCTCTGATCCCCAACATGGAAGTCAGACCCCAGAAAGGGCCCACCCTATAAGCCCAACTTGGGGCACAGAAAAGGGACTGAGAAGAAGTTCAGCTGCTGTTCAAGATACTCCTACTAGGGATCCCCAACTCCTCATCAGATTCCCCAGTTCCTCGGGGTCCCCATACCATACTGTGTCTTCTACTGTTACTGTGCCCTCGCCTTACACTGGAAACCCCAGCAAGTGTCACCTCATCATATCTGATAGAGCCCACATCTGGGTAGGCACTGAAGGAAGAGCTAAAGGGTCAGGGTGGCTCAGTGACTCGCCAGGGTCCCTGGGGTTTAAAATGGAGTAAGGGGAGCCCACAGAGAACTCCAGCCTAAGCCCAGCAATGAAAATAAATAAGTAAAAACCAAGCAGGGGAGAGAAGGGAGCGAAGCAAGAAACCTACAAACTTTGGGACCAATGAGGGGCTCGGTGAAGCCTGCAAAGGCTCCTGGGGGAGGGGCAGCAGTACATCCATCACCACCAGTCTGCATCACTCAAGATCCACCATGTCAGACTGACTCAGAAATTCAGAGGCACTTAAGACACCATAGCACTTCAGGATAAAGGTGACATTGTGTGTGTGTGTGTATGTTTGTGCCTACGCACGTGTACGTGTGTACATGGATGTTGATGAAGGGCCAACAGGAGATATTGCCTGAGGTTGCAGCAACCCCCAGGTCTGAAATGATCTCAGCTGGCCTGAGCAGCTAGTGGCCACTGGGATGTACACTGAAAAGTTTGCCGTTCTGGGTATTGGGCCATCAAGTCCAAGGCAACTAAGAACCTGCAGGAATGCAATGTCGTCCATCTCCACTAGCCTCCCATGAAGGCTAGCACAGAGCCCAAGCTGAGCAATGTCACTGGTCTGGTCAGTCACATTTTTCCAGGAACCTCATCCAACACCTTCCTGACCCTGTATCCAGCAAAGGAGGGACACAAGTACAAGTTTTCAAGGTCACAAATTGCCCAACAGGAACTACCCATCTTGGCCATTGCTCTCACTCTGGTGTCCTCCCCTTCCCCCACTGCCCAAGCCTCATGGACTGCTGACAGGAGGCCTAGAAGGATCTAGAGACAAACCGAGGTGTTGGTAGTGGGTACTCTCTCTGGATATGTCCCACGAGGCCTCCTGAGAGCAGAGACATGTGACTATGGTATTGGGGCACATGAGCTGTTGACAAGGGAAACCCAGGAGAGCCATCACTGAGGTGGGAGGCTTCTGCATATCCAGATGTCTTGAGGTATCCCTGACGTGAGCCATTGCCAGCAGACTCCCAGAGCGCTGCAGGGGAGTTGGGGGAGGACTTTGAGGAAGCAATGACAGAGGGGTCATAGCCTGAACAAGAAGGTGGAGGGAAGACTGAAGGGGTCTGGCCTGAGTAGGGGTGGTTAGAACAGGTGGATCCTGGCCTCACCCTGTCAGTGTTTCGATTAATTCAGCTGGAGCAGGAACATCAGAGAGCATCAGGCGTTGTCTCTCTAGAACACAGTGTGGTAAGGCTGAATCCAGGCTAACCCATCTCTACACCTCCCCCAAAACGGCAGCGGCCAGGGGTAGGTCTGGGCATGTACACCTCCCATGGCCAGGTTTCCTGTTCCCCTCTAGTGGCAGGAACAGTCATGTGTCTTGTGTGCTGAGTCACACAGCCCCTTTCCACCTTGACTCACACTTGTTACCAGGGACAGAACTTGATTTTTAATATACATCCACAGCCAATCTCAAAAATATTAGCTAGCTAAAGTGTCTTTGCCAGAGGGGAAATAAACCCCAAGAAAAAAAAATTTCCATGACTTGCAAAGAATGCAAATGTCTTGTCTGGTGTTCTTGAAGACTCTCGCACACATCTTGCCACAGGCAGGAGCTCCAGGCCCTGGCTGGTAGCTAAACAGGAGCTGCAAGGACCCAGGGTTTCTCTCCTTCCACTTCCTGAACTCCACTAAAGACCTCAAGAGAGAGGTATTCTCCAAGATCACATTACTCTTCCATTCCAGAGAAGGACACCACCAATCAGATGGCCTTAGGGAACAGAGGACCTGGGACACAGAGGACTTGGAGGGACAGAAGACCCAGGAGACAAGAGGAGGGCACAGAGGACCTTAGGACACAGAAAATCCAAAGGAAGACTTCCTGACTCGGGTGCCTCAGTATCCCTGGAGGAAGATACTATCAAGAAGCAAAGGTGACATGACTAAACTTAGGGCATTAGCAGGGAGTGGCCATCGAGAGATTCAGCCCCCAAGAATGCATTCTTACTTTCTCAGATCAGCTCACCTGACACAGCACCATGGTCTAATCTCCCTGAAAACACCCCTGCAGATACCCCAGAGGTGTGTCTCATTAACTTCCTAGGGCTGTCAATCAAATCAAGTTGACAGCCCAGATTAAGCACCATGTGTTGAACCTGGTCAGTCAGACAGGTGCATTAGCATGTGGGAAGGAGAGTCATGAGACACAGGAAGACCCACGCTTTTGCTTACTTAATAAATGTTTTCCTTCAGACTAGTTTGGGGTCCACAGACACTGGCTGGGGCTCACACACACGCACCTGGCATGTGACTATTTGTTTGTCACATTTTGAAGGCTCCTTGTCTGTAAAGTACCAGTGTTGAAACACACTTAATGACGAAAGTTCATACTCTGCCTGGGGTCTCCCAGTCTTTCCTTTTCAGTTCCATGACCCACTGTGGTTGTCACACAACCTATTTCTAGGTTGAATGAGACCTCCCCACATCTCAGAAGGTGCCTGGCTCCTCTCTGGGTTAGTCTTCTCCTGTGAGAAGGCTTACAGACTGTGCTGTTTCCCAACTCCACCCCCAGGAACCACAGGGCTGGTATATTTTGTTTCTGTATTTTCCACTCTATGTTGCAGCTGACCCCCAAAGTGAACCTGAGTTGAAATACTTCAAGTGCACAAAGAGCAAAGCAAGGCACGCATTCGTCCCCATAGCCTACAACACCACTTTTCATACCCCCCCCCGCCCTTCTGCCTCCCTCACCTCCGGCTGCACCGCCCTTTGCTCATGGCCTGTGCTCTTCACCTGCTCATGCCTCTCCTGGCATCTGCAGATGTCATCATCAGGAGCCAGCCTTCCCTGCTCACCGCCCATGATCTCATCCTGCCAGCATACGGGCATAAACTGGGAGTATGATTGGCCTGAAGGCATCGACCATCACTAAAATAGCACCCTGCTGTATTCGCCAACGTGCTTCTGCTTCCCAGTGTCTGGAGATTTTCCCACACTGCATCCTTCATCCAGCCCCGTTATCATGTCTAATGGAAAGTGGGTGTGCCCCTCTATTCAGTACCACGCTGTCAGGATTAGATCTTTGCCACCTCACACTCGGTGCAGCAGACGACACTGGACACAAATGTGTCTGCCCTGTTTAGACAGAGGACTCTGGACTGCCCTGCTTGCATGTTCACCCTGATCCTGTGGCTCCCAGACGACTCAAAATTGACCGCTGCCCTTGTCAGTGCCTCATGGATGCTAAACTGTGCTGCTTGTGTGCCTTCGACGTCCTGCCTGCACAGAGCAGCTTATTCACGCCTGCAGCGTTTCTGCAGTTTGTGTGAAGTTGCTCACAGTATCTCCCCCTTAGCATTCCAGAACGCTTATTTCTACATTTTCTCTTTTTTCCTTTATTCTGCTTGTCAAGGGTCAGTCTGTCTTGTCATCCTTCACTAAAAAAAGCTACAAACAAAACCTGAATTAAGACTGATGTGTTTGCCTTGTGCTCTATTTTTGAATGTCTGTTTCCATCCTTTATTATTCTCTCTTTTTTTTTATTCCAACGATTTATGTTGTTTTGTGATTGTTCTTTTTTTAGCCTCTTGAACTAAGAAATTAACCATTTTTATGGTATCCAATTGCCTGCTAAATGTATCCAAAGCTAAGATTTGGCAGCGAGCATCAGTGTGCTTTTATCCTTGGCTACCCAATGGTTTCTAAATCTTCTCTCTCTCTCTCTCTCTCTCTCTCTCTCTCTCTCTCTGTGTGTGTGTGTGTAAGGATCATGATAGTTTCATCAAATTTGGAAGTACACAGCCGTTGTTTCTTCAAATACTTATTTCCATTTGATATTATTGTGTGTGTCCCTAGGGCTGTGTTCATTTTTCTTTAGTCTTTTCCCCTCCGTTCTCCAGATTGGATAATTTCTATTGATCTGTCCTCAAGTTCACTTACTCTTCCGCCAGCCCCAATCTTCAACAAGCTCTTTCAGTGAATTCTTCATTTCAACCACTGTATCTCTCATCTGAAGCCATCCTATGTGTTTACTGCACTGCCCTTCACAGAGTCAAGATACAGAATCCATAGAGACAGATGAATGGAGGAGGGAAATGTGCACTAGATACACAGTGGAATATTACCCAGCTATAAAAAAGAGCAAAATCCCATCATCGGTAGCAAAGCACACGGGCCTGGAGGACACCATGTGAGTGAAATCTATCAGACACACAAAGACAAACATGGTGTGTTCCCTCTGAAGTGGGAGCTAAAAGCTTGCTTCGCTTCATAGAAGAAGTAGAAAGAGAGGGAAGGAGGAGGGAGCTGGGAGGTCACAAGAAGATAGGCGGTACCCAGATGTAGATGGACAGGAGGGAAGCTGTAGTTAATGGCAACCTACCGTAAACTTCAAAATAGGTGGAGGAGAGGACTTCGGGTGCTACCCAAATAAAGAAATGAGGGATGGAGATCTTGATTGCCATGTGATCGCCCCACCTGTGTGCTTATGTCAGAACAGTGTCTGTGCTCTCAAGCACATGCAGTTATGAGGCTGACATGTTACCTACTGCTAATGGGACACCTTCAGACACATATAGCCAAACACGTCAACATGAAGAGAGAACCTATGTTCTGTCTCTCCTCACAATATCCACCTCCCTGCAGAGACTGTGTTTCTGGTCACTCCTAAGACCTCATTTCCTTGAACTCATTGGAAACATCTTCCCTGGGGAACTTGTGGCCACCGATAGGACCCCTTTACCTGTAGGCAGAGGGCCATGTCAGTTCTGTGCCCAACTGATGCTTTCCTTATTCTAGGCTGGGAATCTCATTTGGGGGGGTTCTGTTCTGTGGGGGTGCCTTTTGGTTGGACTCAAGGTTGGACCAGCAGGCTCTGGATCCTGTTTTTCTCTGATGCTATCTGCTTCTCTTGCAGCTGGCAGTGGATTCCAGGTTGGTGCCCTGGGCCCGTGCTGCCTGGTGTCTGTGATTTGGAAGAGCCTTTGACCATCTCACTGGCCTCTCTACCCTGGGGTGCACAGCTGCTGTCTGCCACCTGTCGCTCTCATCTGGAGCTTGGCACCCACTTTTGTAGCTAGGGTGAGCTCTACTCTGGATTGGCCTTTGCCTGAGCTGCAGCCCCTGGTGACAGCTGTCCCCAGAGCCGCAAAGACCAGTGTCCACCTCAACTTAGAGGGCCCATGGTGCTCTGTCAGTTCTCAATACCTGCTCGGAAAACTGTCCCCACAGGAACTCATGGTCCCCCTTCCCCGTGCTAGGTTTGCTGTCCATCATACCTTGGTTAGTTACCACTGTCCTAGAAGTACAGTGAACGGAGCCACACGGAAGGGTCTCTTTGAGTCTGAGCTTTCCTTTCAACTCATTTGGGGGCTCATTATTGTTGCAGGCTATCAGATGTTCAACCCCTGTGTAAAGGTCATTTGACCCCTCTGAAGGGGTCAGGACCCACCGGTTGAGAACCACTGCTCTAGAGTCAAGTTTGAATACAATGTCCGGTTTTCACCTATTTTCAGGGTAAGGAGCATAACAGAACAATGCCAGGTCACCTCACAATAGTTGGACAAAGTGGACGAGGTTGGGAGCTGAACTAAATGTAAAGGAAGAGTTACAGTAGTCCAAGGTGACACTCAGGTTGTGAGAGGCACAGTAACAGGTGAGGTAGGGCAATGCTCACAGTGCAGATGCAGGGTGTGCTGGCAACAGTGCGAACGTGAGCACCATGGGGCTGGGAGGTCGTTCAGTTGGTCGAGCACTAGACTAGCATGCACAAAGTTCTGGGTTAGATCCCCAGCATCACATAGACAGAGTGTGGAGGTGTGTGCTGGTAATATCAGCACTCTGGGAAGTGAGGGGAAAAGAACAAGGTTCAAAGTCATCATTGCTTACATAGTTCAAGGCCAATCTGTTTATAAACAAAGAAACAGAGCTGGATAATCCTTGTGGTTGGTACCTCGTGGTCAGCAGCAGGACCCTGATATCCTGGGGTTCTCAGGGACTATGGCTTGTACCTCCTGCCTCCTGGGACAAGCTTGCTAGGTGTGTGGACATGGGTACTTGCAGGACAGGAGAAGCAGGAAGACAGGGAAGTTGCCTGGCTCCTACTTACCCAGCAAGCATGATGCTGAGGGCGTGGATCAATAAAACTCCTGTCGCTTCGGCTTGGGGCTGTGCAGGAGCCGAGAAATTGATTTCGTGAACAGACACCTCACTAGGGCAGGAGTGAGGCATCGTCTCTGGCAGGGAGGAAATGGACTTTGCATTGGATTTTGCCTGGAGGCGTCCTGCACACTGTCATCCCTGAGCTTCAGTGAGTCTATGGAGGGGAGGGAGGGGCCTCCTGGCAGGCCTGTCTTCCAGCCCTGTATGGTGTGCAAGGCTGTCACCAGGTGTGAGACAAAGGGTGTGGGCTGTCTCTGAACCCACATGACTCTCTGGTCACCATTCCCAAGTATGCCCCAACCTGTCCAGAGCCTAGTGCACATATTTGTTTGAGGGCAACTTTAGCTAGCACTGGGCGTGCCCTTCCAACTTGGAGAGAAGATTGTGTTGCTGGCCCAAGACTACACAAAGCCTCTGGACAAAGGAGAAGAGTCCCAGGTGAAAAAGAGGCTTTGCTCCTTTGCAAACCCCTGAGCACCCCCCAGACCTGCTCTGGTCCTGGGTGGTTGTTTCCTTCCACACAGACAGACCCTGGCCTCACCATGCCCTGAGCTGTTGTTGGTGGGTAGTTGGCAACATGAGAGCCAGTCTCAAATGCCTGAGATATCCACTCAAATCAGAGCATGTCATGTTCTAGACCAAGTGGTTCTCAATCTTCCTAATGCTGTGACCCTTTAATACAGTTTCACACGTTGTGGTGACTCCCCAACCATGAAATTATTTTCATTGTTACTTCTTAACTGTATTTTGCTACTGTTATGAATCATAATGTAAATATCTGATATGCAGGATATCTAATGTTAAACCCCTGTGTAAAGGTCATGTGACCACTCTGTAGGGGTCAGGACCCAGAGGTTGAGAACTACTGCTCTAGTCAGAACTCCAGCTCACAGAACAGCTTCTAAACAGTTTTGACGCTTGGTTATTTGGAAAATAGACTCTATCAAAGAGATAACTGAGCTGCAGCAAGCTTTTGGGCAGGGTGGCTGCAGGTCTCTCAAGAGAGTGAGCCTGCGCTGGAAATACCACTGGACCCTTTCCGAGGGGACACTTGAATCTTGGCTCTAACACCATGTGTCATATGACAGGACTTGTAGTCCTCTCTCTCAGGGCCCTAGGTATAGAGCTGAGAGAGGGAAATCGACACAGACAACCATTCCTTCAAGCAGGAAAGAGGTACTTCTTGCCTAAGAGCCCCAACCCAGAATCTCCAGGTGTTGCTGGAAACAGTGTCCTGAGAGCCTCACACAGAACACACCGTGGTCAAGGGCACTTGTTGATCTTGCAGAGGACCCTACTTCAGTTCCCAGAGCCTCCATGGTGTCTTACAACCATCTGTAACTCCAGCTCCAGGAGATCTAATGCTCTCTTCTGGCCTCTGCAGGCACCAGGCATGTATATGGTGCATAAACATACATGCAGGCAAAACACTCATATGTATAGAATAAAATAAATATCTTTCAAAACTGAATAATAATACACAAAAGTATATTTTTGAGTATTTAAACAGGAGGGACTAGTACCCATAATATATAAAGAACATTCCTTCATGCATTGCCAAAAAGAAGGGGGTTTACAGAAAGGTGTGGTCAGTTCTGGACAGAAGGGTTCAAACTCTCATAGGACATTTGAGAGATGTGTGCCAACAGCAACAGACAAACAGATCAACCAAACAGCCAGGGACACATGAAAGCCAAATGTTACCAGTTGCTAGACAGAAATGTGCCGTGGGAGGTTACTGTAACTATGTGAGACCTGCTCTTCAGGATGACTCTTGAGAGATAGTGTGTTGAACTTAACAGATGAAATTGGCCAGCAGCTTCTATCATGAAGGTGTGTGTTGTGTGTGTGTGCTTGTACATGCATGTGTACATATACTCTTGAAACAGCACTATTTGTGAAAATCCAGAAACCATCTATGTGCTCCTCAAAAAGGGAGGGCATCTTGACCCTGGCTGCACACCTTGGAGCCACAGACAGTGGGACCAGAGGGAGGCAAACATTTCCTGATCGGGTACCGACTCCCAAACTCGGTCACATTTTAGGAAAGAATTACAGAAGCTGCACTGCCACGTGCACCAATTTTGATGGGCCTGTGTGTGAGGAAAGACCGGGGATGGGAGGGGCGAGAGTGGGAGGAGCCCAGAAGGGAGTGAGGGGGCAGGGCAGGGCAGCAGCAGAGTGCTTCTGGGTGAGAGTATTTCCCACACATCTGTCCTCTGTCTCCTTGGCTCCACATCAGCAACAACATGTACACCTTTTCTAGAAAACAACAAAACAAAACACCAGGAGGAGAGCAAGCCCCACAGGACAGGAATGAAAGGGGACTCTCACAGTGTGGTCAGTCTCCTCAGGAAGGACTGGCCGCTTGCTGTAGGGCAAGAGTTGAATGTGCTTCTCAGGGAGCCGGCAGGTGCTCAGAGGGGTCACCAGGGGCCCAAGCAAGGTCTGCACTGAAATGCAGATTAGAATTTCAGGCTCTCAGGCCTCTAGCTGTCAATCTCTGGGCTAGTGACTTACAGCTGCCATCGCCAAATGCTGCAGCCTCAACCACTTACACACTGAATAGTCAGCAGGCCACGAAGCCCCAGACACTGTAGGGAAGGCTTCTTCCGGTCTCTTCCAGCTTTAGGGTCTTCAGGTGTTCATGGCTGGACTTCCCTATTCCAAGCCCAGGGATCACAGGCTCCCTTCCTTGCTGCCTGGAGAAGCTTCCTCTGCTTCCCTTCTGTATACATGTTTGTCACAGCGTGAGGACCCCTAGACAGCCATGTTGATTTCTTCATCCCCCAAAGCCTGAGATCGGTCACATCTACAGTGTCCCATTTCCAACTGAGGTCACACTCATGTGCTTCAGGGATCTGATGAGGGTGTCTTTGTGGGAGAGCACTTCTTCGGTGGGGAGCACTTCTGTAGGGAGCATTGTCTTCCCTCTAGCTCTCCAAACTGATGGCCAAGACCACATTGGTCAAATCTTTCAATTTCCTTCTCAGGAGCATGGTATCCGCAATAGGGCAGGGAGATTTGTTCTATACATCTAAAAGTCACATTTGCAGTCGCCCCACCCCCCACCCCCTGGCATCTTCATGAAAGTGGAATTCTGGGTTAAAATGGGGAGACAATGCAGAGGCTAAAGCTGCTTTCAGTACAACATCCCAGGGGGAAAAACTGGGAATCGCTAGGTCAAGTTGCTACCTGAAAGTGTCTTATCAGGGGTGCAACTAGCCGGCTGCCAGCATGATGCCCACACTGGCCTCCTGCAACAGAAGTATGTGCAGCATCATGTGTTGTCAGGGGCAGGCGGAGGTGGATGGAAGCTTCCATGCGTGCTGGCAGCTGTGGGCCTCACAGGCTTCAGGGATTGAGCAGGGAAACCAGACCCCACACAGCCCTAGCTCTCCTCAATTGGTGACAAAAGGAACATCGTGTAGTGGTATTGGAAAGACAAGCCCAGAGGTGCTGCAAGACTGCTCCCAAACGCAGGTTGCCGGTGAATACGTGGCTCCTTCCAGACAGAACTTTGTCTTCAAACGCAGCTGGCGAGAGCCTTGGGCAACACGCCTTTGACTCAACACCCAGGGAAAGAAACGCCCAAGGCTACAGCTGAGCAGGGACCTGTGGCATCTCCTGTAGGTTCTCACAGCATGACCTACAAGCATCCCTGAGTCTGAAAGAAGAGCTGTCACAGAGGACAAGACAGCCACGGAGGTGAGAAGCATGCGGACGGCAAATGTTAAAAACTCATTTGAGTGTGTCATCTAGTCTGTTAGAGAGGGGCAATCACGGCCATGCCATCCATCTGAGAGTGCAGAGGTGTGACCTTGGGAAGGGCTTGACTGGGTTAGGAGAGTCATCCAGTCTGTCATCAGGGCCAGGTAGCTCTTGGCTGGCTGTATTTTTCCAGACTGAGAATGGTAGGCTGTCTAGATGTCTTGGATTGGCAGTCTGTAGGCTCCTGATGGCTCTGGGCTCGTAGTTTATTGTGGGTGAGGCTTCCAGGTACCTGAACAAGAACATGAGATTATATAGATCATAGGCCTAGGAAAACCTACTACTATTGTTCTATTAAATGAATAAATGATAACAAATAAATAGCAATAAAGCAACTCCTAATGATACTTTACTATATCCATAGATCAACCCTTATTAGATAACCTTCTTGAACTAGATGGGAATTAACACAGAGACCCACAACTAGACAACGTGCAGAGAGAGAGTGACTTTGGAGCACTCAGCCCTAAGGAGGATGTCTTCATCAAACCCTTACCCTCAAGGCACTGGGAACTGTGCAAAAAAAAAAGGAATCAGAAGGATTGTTAAGAACCAGAGGTGATGGATGACGCCAAGGAAACAATGCCTTCCAGACACCAAAGGACTGATGACCATATAAACTCAGAGACTGTTGCAACAGGAACAAGACCTGTGCAAATTCAAGCCAGATGGCAGGGTCCCAGGACAGAGAGGAAGTGGACCTAACCCTAACCAATCTGCATAAGAGAAAACCAATTTTCTCTAATGTAGCATTAATTTGTTACATCAACCACACTCCAGGGTCAACCCCATGCCCAAGAGTAGTTGACCCACAGAAAAACAAATTTTATAGTTTTATTTGTGGGCTTTTTGTTTTGTCTTACTTTGTTTTAGCATTTTTTTTATTGTGCTGGATTTTGTTTGGTTTTGGTTTTCTTCTCTCTCTCTCCCTCTCTCTCTCTCTCTCTCTCTCTCTCTCTCTCTCTCTCTCTCTGTGTGTGTGTGTGTGTGTGTGTGTGTGTGTGTGTTGAGAGAGAGAGACAGAAAGAGAGAGCGAGAGAGCATGAATAGTATTTAGGAAGGTGGGAAGGATCTTGGAGGAGTTAGGTGAGGTGCAAACCAGATCAAAATCTATTGTATGAAAAAAATTTAAATGAGGAGGCTGCAAGACACCCTTAGTGCCTCCCAGGCCCCTAGGGAGATGAGGTGTGACTACACACAGGAAGTCCCTTTCTGGTAGCTCACTAGCCATCTGTGCAGTCCAGGGTCTGTGGCAGGACACATGGACTAGCTGGGGAAGCTGAAAGTTGGATGGCTGCCAGAGGGATGAGCCATAGTCCTCACCAAGTCCTGATGCCCCCAAAGAAGCATGTCAACTTCTCTTACAAATTCAGCTCAGGTATCCTGTGCTCCTTAGCTCTCTGATGGCCAGGAAGAGCCTCCTGGTCCCCCAAGTGCTGGTTGCTGTTCAAGGCCAGTCCAATCATCACCCCCATCTCATTGCCATTTTTTCTCTACTCAGGGCCCCTATAGCTCCTCTCTTCCCATGCAGGGCACAGTTCCTTTGTCATCCTCTAATCCTGTACCATGGACCTTCAAGACACTGGATGGGATACAAGCATTGCTACCATCAAAAGCTCACTCTAAATTGCACATTTCCTGCTGTGCCCTAAGATATTACTTCTCAGACCCTCTTCCCTTTCCCCATTAGTCTCTTGATGTGGGATGTCTCTCTGTATGCTGTGAGTATGTCTTATTACCATTGGTTAATAAAGATGCTGTTTTGGCCTATGGCAGGGCAGACTATAGATAGGTGGGAAATCCAAACAGATACAGGGAGAAAAAGAGCAGAGTCAGGGAGATACCAGCTGCTGCCAGAGAAGCAAGATGTGAGGTAACAAACCATGAGCCTCGTGGTAAAATATAAACTAATAGAAATGGGTTAATTTAAGTTGTAAGAGCTAGTTAATAATAAGCCTGAGCTATTAGGCCAAACAGTTTGTAATTAATATTAAGCCTCAGACTGGTTAGTGGGGAGCTGGCGGAGGGGAGAGAAGCCTCCAGTTAGAGTCTCACACCTCTTAGAATGGTTTTCATGGCATCTGCTGGCCACCATCAGATGGAAGAGGATAAAGACAGAGAGTCTAACTCTTCTTCCATACCCACATGGCCACAGAGAGTACCTTCCCCTCTTTAGATCCAGTTTGGATCATATCTGGGCTCTCAGAACCTAGCATGACTCCTGAACCCTCCTGGGACTGAGAGCAAGGCGCCCTTACTAGGTAGTTGCATGAACAGCAGATGTGATATCAGGTGCTCTATGTCTCCCGCTGGCTCTGTAATGTAATAACCTCCCAGCTAGAGAGAAGGTTCTGGTGACTAGAATTACAGTGGCACAGAAGAAAGAGCAGGTAATGAGCCCAGAAAAACAGGTAAGAAGCATGTTTGGCAAAATGCCTGCTTGCACTGAAGTCCCCGCCTGGAGTCTTTCCGGTGCCCTCCTGACTGTTTTCCAGCCTGAAATACACTAATTGGCCGGGAGATCAAATGATGAGAAGAAAGAAAAGGATGGCTCAGTTTGGTCAAGGGAAGCAGCACCTGCTGGTGGAGGACTGAGAGCAGAGCAAGCAGCCCAGCATTGTCGGCTAGTGTTGTTTACTTCCAACCTAAAGCCTGCCTCCACACACCCTACCCTGTCTCTGTGTCAGCCTCCCGGGGATGGGTTCTACACTCCCCCAGCAAGCCCAACCCTGCTGTTCTCCACCTGACAATGCTTAGCTCCCATGATATCCCCAAGGTTTCCAGTATTACCCATGCTATGTACTCCCCTGTTCTTTGATTGGTGCTGCAGAAACACACTAAGCCATTAGTTCCTCACGAGGATCCCTAGCCTCTTGCACTAGCTCCTTCCCAACTGTAAGCTGAGGAGGTGGTTGGGGGCCTTGCTCAAGGCCTCCCAGCAGCTGAGTCTGGCATCCCTGCTAGTGCCCCGTGCTGCTGTGTTGTTGGGAACTGTCCTCTGGTCCATCCCAGCACACTCAAGAGTGGTTGTTTTTGCCATGGCCTGTGACACTGTTGGCAGGTACACTGTGAGGCTTCTGAGCTCTCGGCACTAGCCAGTCACTGATTCTTCCTGCCACAGGGACCTTGTGGAGGCTCTCCTGGGGCTTCTTTCTCTTTGCCCAGTCAGCAATGCTGCAAGTTGATGTTTTCAACTCTTACACACAGATTCAGAGAGTAAATCTGGGGAAGTCAGCCAGCTGGCCAGTGGTGGCCCAGCTCCAAGCTCTGTCTCGTTCTTCTGAGCTCCATGGCTTTTGCAAAGAGAATCTCTGTGCTTTCACAGCTTGAGCTTAAGAATTCAGAAAGGTCAAGCTCATGGGTCTAAGCCATCCTGAGGATGCAGCCAGGAGAGTACAAGGTGGTCACGACAGCACATGGAAGCCATGACTGTACAAGGAGGCCATGACAGCACATGGAGGCCATGATGGCACACAGAGGCCATGACGAACATGACAGCACAAGAGGCCGTGATGGCACATGGAGGCTGTAACAGCACATGGAGGCCATGACGGCACATGGGGGCCATGGTAGCACACAGAGGCCATGATGATCATGACGGCGCAAGAGGCCGTGATGGCACATGGAGGCTGTGATGGCACAAGGTGGCCAATACAGGAAAGCCCCAGGAAGGCCTCCCTCTGGATGTGAGGCCTCAGCTCCTTGCCGCTGAGCACTTGAGTTTTCTCACTCATGGCTGGTTCCTCAGAGCAGTAAAGAGAGTGGGCAGGAAGAGGAGAAGAGAGTAGACGAGGAGCCTCCATCTGGTGCTCAGGCTTGACAAGCAAACTCTCACTGCCGCTTCCTTCCAGCTGTTAGAATTAATGGTTCCCTCCAGCTTGTGCCAGGTTTGGGGGGGATGCAATCCATTTATTACATGTGGAATATCAAAGAGTGTTTACACATTGAGGATGGCAGGAACACAGTCCACTCTTTGGGGTGGGGTACCAGGAGGAGGCATTGGGGACTTGTGCTGAGGGTAGAACAAGGCTTTGGTCTCCCTGTGGGTGTTCTCCTCTTCCCTAGAGAGCATAGCTTTACTCCAACATCTTTCATTGTCTCCACTGGTGTGGTCCCTGCTCTACCTGTTGTGAATTGCAACAAACCCCTCCTGGGCCCTTATGTTCTGCTTCATCTGCTTTTTATTTCTCTCTCCACCTGAATGACAGTTTCCACTGCCCTTCCTCCTGTCACTGCTGTAAGGCCACCTGGACCTGAGTATCCTATCTGTATTGGCTGGGATGAGTGGAACCCTTTAGGTCTCATTCATAAGCAAGAACCTTGTTTTTGGAAGAGTGGCAGGAGAGGGTGGGTGTATGATTCAAGGCATCTTTTTAAGAGGAGGAAGAAATGATGTACCGTGTGTGTGTGTGTGTGTGTGTGTGTGTGTGTGTGTTACACGTGCATGCACATGTGTGTGCTCGGTGTGCAACAATCATATAATAGGAAGGTCTGGGGACAGGTCTTGCTTCAGGTACTGCTGGATCCAGTGCCCCAGTGATGCTTGAGAACTCAGTTTCTCTGAATCTCTCAGTCCATTCTCAGAGTCCTCTAGGGTACATAATGGTCACAGCCTTCCAGCCTGCAGAAGCAGCCTCAAAGGATCATAGTTGACTCTAAGCTTACTTAGCAACTTACAGACACACTAGCGGGAGCTGCTTGGTCACATGCTCAACCCTGACCTCACTGTAGCAGGGAAGTGCAGGCATGTCATTAGCAAGGCACGTGCTACACGCTTGCCTCTGAGTCTTGGGGTTACTAAGATCACATGGCATCATGGTGGCTGGGGAGGGTGTCACAAGAGGAGACATCAGAGGCTGGGGAGTAACCTCTGCTGTATAGATGAGGAGCCAGTATCTACTGCTGGCCTATAGCCTCTGCAGGCAGAACTGCCATACATGGCTAATGAATGGGCCTTGTCCAGCTAGAGGGGAACACTCACATGCTACCCAAGGGACTCAGCCTAGGAAGGTGTATCCAGGCAATAAGATCTATCCTGTGAACCTGACGCTTCTCTCTGAAAGTTCCAGCAGTGGTCCTTCAAGAAATGAATGTGAAGCCCCGGGTGGTGATCACACCTGCAATGTGGGCACCCAGGAGGCTGAGGCAGAAGGATTGTGATGACTCCAAAGTCAGGCAAGGCTACATAGGAAGACCTTGTCTCAACAGAACAAGGAAGAGAAAGGAGTATAAGATGCTGAGGTATGGCTCAGTGGCATGGTCTAGACTATGGAAGCCCCTAAGGTGAAGCCACATGTGCTCAGGAGAACACAGCAGAGGGCCAGTCCCTAGGCAAGCCAGGGAATAGCTCTCAGGACAGGGGCCGCACATGGGATGTCCAAGTACAGCAGGGAAAGCAGTCTAGACTGATGCAAGGTGAGGAGCAGAAGCTAGGCAATTGAGCCTGGTGATCTATAAATGGCTGACACCCTGGCCTTTTTGATTCTTGTCCTCTTGGCATTTAGAGCCCACTGGGCAGTCCAGGGCAGAGCACAGGGTTCACGCTGTCAGCACAGAGCTTGCTTGCCGCAGTCTGAGGTGACATGTGGAGTTCGGGACTGTCGGGCTGACATCTTCCATTAGAGCTACAATACATTTTTTAATACATTCCATTTTTCTTTAATTTCAGATTATATTGGGTCTGGTAGGCTCTCTCTTCATTATGGAGCCGTGCATCGTTAAGCAGTTAGAATAGTACCCTGCGGAGCGTGATGGCCTCATTACATCTTCCTGAAACCCCCTCCTTGGAAGTCACGGCTTTGAACTTTAGTTTAAAAGCACAAAGACATGACGTTGCCTCCCCCAAGCCACAGAGCATGTGTATACCAGCCCGGGACTCCCTGATTCTTCCCGAGGATGCCCTTAGCCTTCTATGGGGGACTTGGGTTTGTGTCTTCAAGTGGGGAGCCTTTAACTTATGTTATGGTATGTCACTTATCTGCATAGGCCTGTGGTCTCCCTGTTTATTTAATGGAGTTCCAGTAACCAGAACAAGTCTGGCCCGTCTTCACACACACCCATAGTAGTCAGACCAGAGGTTTACAATGAACTTAGAGCCAATCCTGAGTGGAACCCTGTGGGAGAAACAGAAGGTCATGCAGCATCCTGTCAGGAGGTATAGTCCTGCCTGGCAGTCACTGGACTAAAGGAAGGGTGCAGGCCGGCTTTCCACAGACCCTAACCTACTTAGGGATAAACATCATTATGAACAATGTGATTGAAGGGCATCGACAGACCCACCAGCGCCAGAGCCGATGAATGCGATACACCCAAGGTTGAAATTAGGGGGAAACGCGTTAATCTGGCGGCTGAAATTAAATCGCAGCCACATCACTGTTTAAATTAAGTCTTTCATTCACATGGCAAGAGGTATGGCCGCTGGTGTTGCTTCATCTCCCCTCCGTATGAATCAGGAAGCAACCGAAACCCACAAGTGACCTGCTGTGACCTCAGGAGACACACTAGTGCAGAAGGAGCCAGTTCAGATGTAAAGATGTTTGTGTGTGTTGTCAACGGGTCTCCCGAACCTGAAGTCTTTGTCTGAGGACTTTCAATGGTCCCGACATCTGACATCCGCAAAACTTCTCTGGTCACTAGCTAACATAAAGGTCTCATGTACCCGAAAGCTTCCTGCCTGAGGCCTGGTCCATTGTGGCAGCTTCCCTACGTGCGTGGAAGCTTCCTTCCCCCCTCTTCTGAGGTCTCAGCTGCAGCTCTCACTGTGCACTCCAGCTGTTTGCCACTTGTGGTGGTCCATCTGAAGATGCCACTACCCACTGCCTGCAGGAGTGGTGAATCCTGCTGGGCACCTAGGCCCCCCTCTCTTTAGGTGGGTGATTGCTGTCCAGGGCTCAGCACCAGGGAGTCTCCCTGATGACTCCCTCCTGAGCTCTCAAAGCTCTATGCCAGCTGCTGCTTAGCTTGGTTGAGAGTTCAAACCACCCTGAGGTCAGCACAGGATGCCAGCCGCCACAGTTCTCTGCTCTTCCTGGGATACCCACAGGCAGCATAGTCAAGGCCCTTTATCCCTGGGCTATGATTCTGTCTATGTGACCAAGCTTACTTAGCCACTCTGAGTTCAGATTGTCATTGTTGCAAGAAGGGGGTTGGCATTGCCACCAACTTAGGCCACTGTGAGAAATGAACAGGCAATGCATTTGACAGAGGCAGACAAGGGCAGACTTATAGATCACAAACTGCAGTGCAGCCTTTGGACCTAGTCGTTCTACGTGAGCTGAGGCTGCTGTCACTATGGACACTCTACTACTACCATTGGTGATACCCCTGTGACCACCACTGTCCCTACCCTAGCTCTAGCATTGTCACCACCGACTTTCCTGGCTCTGCCACTGTTACTACCATGATTGCTTCTGCTGGCTTTGCTGTGTGACTACAGCTGTTGCATGCCCCTGTTCCTGCCACCACTACAGCTGCTGTCACTCCCATTACTATCACTACTGTTACTGTAACACCATGGTCACTACTGCACACCACCCCCGCCACTGCTGCCACCATACCCACTATTGCCACGACTATGGCTCCTACTGCAGTGAAGACCCTCCTTAGCGAAGAAAGAATTGGAATAATGCTTTCTGGAATTTAGACCCATCAGTCACAATGGATGAAAGGATGGCTATGGCAGATCATCTGGTTGGCAGGCAATGAGCGCACAAAGGAATAATGAAGGTGTGCAAAGAATGTAAGAGTGTGGAGCAGTGGCCTAAGCTTGATCTTGTCACCCAGACAGAGAGGAAGCCAGACACAGAGCAAGCAAGATGTGACTGCCTCACCAACAAAGGTACCAAGCCACATAACTAACAGACAAAAATTATGAGCTAATATAAGTTGCAAGAGTTAATAAGAAGCATGAGCTAAGAAACCAATCAGTTTATACATAATGTAGACCTTTGTGCGTATTTATTTTGGATTAAATGGCTGTGGGACCTGGTGGGACAGAAACCCCAGTCAACAAATGGTGCCCAACATGTGGACAACTGCATCCACATAAAGCCTGAGAGAGCTGGGGAAGTTATTCTAGATAGAAAAGAATAGAGTTAAGCAGGGCTTCTTGACAGCAGCACTTTCTTAGGTGGGCTCTGCTTGCTAGAGGCAAGCACCCTCATTTAAGAGAGTCTTCCTGATTCAGCTTTAGTTGCAAAACCTTGCAGCTCTTTTAAGAGGTCCTGCCACGAAACACTTAAATGGTGTTGATGAAGAGCTGACTGCATACTTTTTGGTGGTGGCAGGGACCTTGAAACACCATAGAGTTGTGGCAATAAACATGGCTCTGGCCAGTACCTCTGCCATAAGGCTAAACTCTTAGAAAAAAGCTAAGGAATGGGCTGTCAAAGCCACAACTTTAATCCTAGCCATATCACTTAGCAAATTAAAGACTCATGTGGTCAGAAAGAGAGAGATATACAGTAAAGATAGATTCAGAGATGAAGAAAACCTCTAAACAGTTTACTGTGAGTTTAAAAATATATGTAGGTTCGGGAGGGGAAAAAAAGGATAAAGTCCTTAAAAGAAAAAAGAAAAAGAAAAGAGACAAGCTGGGTGGTGATGGTGCACACCTTTAATCCCAACACTTGGGAGGCAGAGCAGACCCACATCTGTGAGTTCAAGGTGTGGTGGCACACACCTTTAATCCCAGCACTTGGGAAACAGAGGCAGGCAGATCTCTGTGAGTTCAAGGACAGGCTGGTCTACAGAGTGAATTACAGCACAGCCAAAGATACACAGAGAAACCCTGTCTCAAAAAGCCAAAAATTAAAAATAAAAATAAACGAAATAGAGTTTAAAATAAAGCCACGTAAAGATGGAAAATACACAGAGAGTCTGGATACTGTATGTTATTATATTGTCTTTGAATTGCTTGATGACTGAGGAAGGAGCAAAAGCTGCTAAAAGACATTCAATTATAAATGCTGCTGGATTAATCGAATATATATGTTTTGAAAATGCTTTGACTTTAAAACTTATGTTAAAAGATATATTACTTTGGAGAAGAAGTTTTGCTTTTGTTTCCACAGGAAATAAGGGACTGTGGATTCATTCCAGGTTAAGAAAAATCAGGTTTGACCAAGGAAGACCCCCTGAGAAAACTCTGATAGGAGGAATGAGCCAGATGTCTGAGTTCTACATCCAGAACAGTTCAAAGACTGTGGCCTGAGATGATCAAGCCACACAGGATACTCCAGTCAGGACTTGATCATAATTCTAAATTTCCTTTAGGTCCCCATAAGATTATCAGCAGCCCCATTCAGCAGGAAGTAGCCTGGAAAACTATGCCCATATTCCCAAAAAATGGATGTTTACCTTTGTTTAGAATGATGATTACAAATTGTTATGGATAATGGCCAGGAGAAAAGCTAAACAAAGGAGATTCGATTGAGTTCTTGTTTAAAAAAAGGGGGGGGGGAGTGCTGTGGGACAATGGTCTGTATCCTGTCACTTGTATTTTAAATAAACACTGATTGGCCAGTAGCCAGGCAGGAAGTAGAGGCTGGGCAATGGGAACTCGGGGAAAAGAAAGAATCAGTCTGCAGTCATCACCCAGACAGAGAGGAAGCCAGACACAGAGCAAGCAAAATGTGGCTGCCTCGCCGAAAAAGGTACCAAGCCACATGGCTAACACAGACAAGAATTATGAGCTAATATAAGCTGTAAGAGTTAATAAGAAGCCCGAGCTAAGAGGCCAATCAGTTTATAATTAATGTAGACCTTAGTGTGTATTTATTTGGGACTAAACGGTTGTGGGACCTGGTGGGACAGAAACCCCAGTCAACAGGAAGGGGCATTATCTAATGTGCCTTCAGAGGGACAAAGTGAGCTGGAAAGATGAGAAACTCATAGAGAACATGACAAAGAGCATCCCAAGCCAAAGAAAGGTATAAAGTTTACAGGCCAGAGAGATTAATTCTGATCCCCACAGGGATGCTACAGGTAAGAAAGAAAGGCAATAAAATCAAATCACCTGTTATGAGTATAAAGTGTCCTTCTCCATCTCTTCTGATTGATTTTAGTTTGAAGTCTATTTTGTTAGATATTAGGATAGCTACACCTGCTTGTTTCTTAGGTCCATTTGGTTGGAAAATCTTTTCCCAGTTCTTTACTCTGAGGTAATGTCTGTCTTTGAGGTTGAGGTGTGTTTCTTGTATACATCAGAAAGATGGATCCTGCCTTCATATCCATTCTTTTAGCCTGTGTCCTTTTATAGGTGAATTGAGTCCACTGATGTTAAAAGATATTAATGACCAGTGATTGTTAATTTTTTAACAATTAATTAAATTGTTAATTTAAAAAAAAACCTCTTATTTTTTGGTGGTAGTATTTGTGTGTTTCCCTTCTTTGGGGTTTGTTGGTATGAGGTTATCTGTTGCATGTATTTTTGTGGGTGCAGTTAGCTTCCTTGGGTTGGAATTTTCCTTCTAAAATTTTCTGTAGGGCTGGATTTGTGGATAGATATTGTTTAAATATGGGCATATATCCAAAAGATACTCAATCATATTACAACACTTGCTCAGCTATGTTCATAGCAGCATTATTTGTAATAGTCAGAACCTGGAAGCAACCTAGATACCCCTCAACCGAAGAATGGATAAAGAAAATGTGGCACATGTACATACTGGAATACTACTCAACAGTAAAAAAACAAAAAAAAAAACAAACAAAAAAAACAAAAATAACAAAAAAACAATGACAACATTGTTTGTTGAAATTTGCATGAAAATGGATGGAACTAGAAAAACTATCCTGAGTGAGGTAACCCAGACCTAGAAAAATGAACATGGTATGTACTTACTCATAAGTGTATACTAGCTGCAAAGCAAAGGATATTGAACCTATAGTTCATGTTCCTAGAGAAGCTAAGTAACAAGGTGAACCCTAAGAAAAGTATGCATAAATCCACCTGGAAAGGGGAAATAGACAAGATTGCATGACAAAATTGGGAGCATGGGGGTAGAGAGGAAAAGGGTGGGTGGAAGGGAAAGAGAAGGGTTAAGGGGGGAAGAGAACTTGGAATGGGATAGTAGAGATGGAGGAAGGACAGAGATAAGTGCAAGGAAAGACCTATTTTGATTGAGGGAGCCATTATGGGGCTAGCAAGAAACCTAGAACTAGAAAAATTCCCAGGAATCCACAAGGATGACCCCAGCCAAGACCCTAAGTAATAGAGGAGAGGGTGCCCAAACTGGCCTTTTCCTGTAGTCAGACTGATGACTATCTTATATGTCACTATAGAACCTTCATCCAGCAACTGATAGAAACAGAGGCAGAGACCCACATCAGACCACTGGGCTGAGCTCCCAAAGTCCAGTTGAAGAATGGGAGGAGTGAGAATATGAGCAAAGAGGTCAAGACCATGATGGGGACACCTGAGCTAGTGGGAGCTCACCAATTCTGGCCAGACAGGAAAGGAACCAGCATAGGTCCAAACTAGACCCTCTGAATGTGGGTGACAGTTGCATGGCTGGGGCAGACTGAGGGGCAGTGGCACCAGGATTTATCTCTACTGCTTTTACTGGCTTTGGGGGAACCTATTCTCTTTGGATGGATACCTTGCTCAGCCTAGTTATAGTAGGGAGGGCCTTGGACCTTTCACAAAGCAATGTGCCTTACCCTCTCTGAGGAGTGAATGGGAGTGAAGTAGGGGGGGTAGAGGGAGGGAATGGGAGGGGAGGAGGGAGTGGGAACTGGGATTGGTATGCAAAATGGAAAAAGATAGTTTGCTTTCTTTAAAAAAAAATTAAAAATCAAATCACCAAGGAAAGTGGTACCTAGCATAGGAGTCTATGCCCAACCAGGAGTGGTCCAGGCTTACAGCTAGTTGGTATAGTGCTTTGCCCAGCATGCCTGAAGCCCCAGGTTCCTTCCCTAGCACTATGTGGTAATGTCTGCCTGTCATATCAGCCCTCAAGAGCTGAACATAGAAGAAGCAGAAACTCAAGGCCATTCTTGACTACACAGCAAGTTTAAGGCTGATCTGGGCTACATGAGATTTTATGTAAAACAGCAACATAACCAGAGAGAAAGTAACTAATGATGGGAGGTGGATTTATGAAAGAGGGATGGGTGGTGGCTCCTGACCTTGGCCAGGAAAAAAAATGGGAATTCTGAACAATTCCATTCTTCTTGAGATACTATGCACACTGTAACTTTGCACACTGTAATTTTAACTCACCACTAACAGGCTTGCAATATAATTCTTTTGCTCAAAACCTGCTGCAAGGTATCAGTACAACAGGGGCCAAGAGTGGAGCGGGGGCGGGGTGGGTCTGGAAGCATGTTCTCCACATTATCACAGAAGAACCTTTATCTCCATAAGATGGGAGTTGGAGGGGGTCTGTGGCAAGAGACGAGGTCATAAGGATGAAGCCTTCTCAATTCAGTAGGTACACTTACAAGCAAAGGCAGGTTGGAACATGTATCCTCCATGGTCCCCACCCCACGAAGGAAGTGGCCATCTGTAGACTGGCAAGACAACTTCACCCCAAACCAGATCTGTTGAGCCTTGACCTCAGCTACCCAAGCCATGAGGGATAAAGGCTTATTTGAGCCACGTACCCAGGGCATTTGCAATGATATCTAAGACAGGGAATGCAAAGGAAAAAGGGAAAGGAAAAGAAAAATGAAGAATGTAAGTTCGGTATAATAGCAATGAATTTCAATAAGTGCATAAGTGCTAAAAACAGATTACAAAATGGGAATCTAAGTGAAATTCATCTGTGTGTAGATGGAAAGGTTAAAACAAAAGCAGAGACTGCTAATTATAGCACAGCGATTCGAGCGGTATCAATGCCAGGCGAGACTGTTCTAGAACGCTGGGCTGAGAAGTCCCACTTGAGTGCGAAGGCTGAAGGCGGTAAGGCGCTCTACTGGGGCTCCTCAGTGGAGGCTGCTGTGTGCAGTAAGTGAGGGAAGTACAGACGGGGTTGGGGGGAGGATTTCATGCGACTCTTTGCAAATCCCGTGACTGTCTACTTAGAAAACCCCGGAACATGTGGCAGGTTATTTGAGCCGAGGAGAGGATCTGGCAGCTTTCCTGGTGCAGTGACCAACACAGAAAAATGGAGCCGATGATAGACCTATCGCTTAAAAAAAAAATCAATGCTGTTCCCATGCACCATCAAGGAGCAAATAAGAAGCATAATAGAGAGAAGAAAAACCTCCTGCTCTCGTAGGCAACACCAATTACATACTGCAGAGAAATAGATGTAGTGAGAGAGGATGTGAATTTTTATGAAGAAAATTGCTAGCTGAGTCTGGTGTTGCAGCCCGCAAGTCCTGTTACTCGGGAGGCTGGGGAAAAATGACTGCAGGTTCAAGGTTTGCCTGGGTAACTCAGTGAAACCCTGTCTGTCTTAATTCCATTTCCCGTTGCTGTAAAACAATACTCGAGGTCAGCAGCTTAGAGGAAAGGGGGTTTCCAGCTCACAGTTCCAGGTCACGGCAGGGCAGGAACCTGAAAAAACAAATCCCACTGTATCCACGGTCAAGAGCAGAAAGCAACGAATTAATGCATACATGCCCATTGCTTAGCTAGCCTTCTCCACTCTGACATAATCCAGGATCCCTCGCCCAGAGAATGGTGCCACCCATGGAGAGGTCTTCCAACTAATTGAGATCACTCCTTCAGACATGCCCGCAGGTCAACCTGATCTAGACAGGCTCTCTTTGAGACTCTTGTCCCACGATTCCAGATTGTGTCCACTTAACAATGAAGAGTAACTATCTCATGACATCACGAAAAAGAGGGCTGAGGAAATGACTCAGTGGTGGTGTGCTTCCTGCCCTACTTAGATCTGTTATCAACTTGATACAGCCCAGAATCATCTGAGGAGGTCTCAACTGACAGATTCCCCAAACCAGATTAGCCTGAGGTCACACCTGTGAGAGACTGTCTTGGCTGACAGTTGACGCATAAAGTCCCAGCCCACTATGGGTAGCACCATTCCTAGGCAAGTGGACTCAGGATGTAAAGAAAGCTAGGTGACCATGAGACTGGGAGCAAGGCAGCAAGCAACATTCTTCCATGGATTCCACTTCAAGCTCCTACGCCACGTTCTTGCCTTGACCTCCCTAAGTGATGGGTTGTGACCTGGAAATACAAGCCAAATAACCCCTCTCCTTCCCTAAGTTGCCTTTTATTTTCAGAGTGTTTTATCATAGCAACAAATGCCACAAAAACACATGTCTACCATGGGCAAGACCCTGGGTTCAATCCCAACACGTGAAGAATGAAGCAGGGAGGAAGGAAGGGGAAAATATGAAATTTATTAATGGATACAAAGATCTGAATAAATGGAAGACATTTCATGGATGAGTAGACACTACATCACAAATGTGACACCCGCCCCCAAACTGATTAACAAACCCGACGGTACCTCAATCAAAATCTCAACAGTCTTGCTAGTAACAATTGACAAATCTATTCCAGAATGTCTGTGGAGAGGCAAATGAATAGAACCGCTTTGAGGGAATAGGTTTCAGGAGGAGGCATGCGCACAGGAGCCAGGAGGCATTACTGAGACAGAGTAAACACCCTGAGATGCACTGATGCAGGAATTACAGACGGATCAATGGCACAAAACAACACACAGAGCACCCTGCACCAGGATGACACGCGCGGGCATCTGATGGATTACAGAGGTGGCACTGGGAGTCAGTGAAGAGGAGATGGATGACTTCATATGGGGACCTTCCACTAGAAAAAAGTAATTAGATTTTCTTTTACTATGTTCAGTATAATGAATTCCACATGACTAAAGACAAGAAAACTGAGGATTTTAAAGAAGCTTTAAAACTTCTCAGAATTATAGGATATCTTCATGAACCTAAAAATAGAAAGTGATTTATTAGACAAAGAACAATATCTAACCAGAAATCAAGTAAAAGCAACAAATAGAACCTTCACCACCACTCTCTGCAGGAAAGTCCCATAAGCTCAAAAAACATGACTGCAGGGAACAAGCCACATATAGGTGAGAGACCATGGTATACTAATGCTAGCAAACTAGATGGTATAGTCAAAAAATGGGCAAAGGATATGGATTTCAAGCCACCAAAGAAGGTTCCTACATGTCTATCCTATAGCAGGGAACAAAAGCTGTGTAGAGTTGGCAGCCGCCAGGTCAGTGTGCGGTTAGCAGCACGTACCACTTCACACCACCACTGGGGAAAAACCAAAGTGTGCCAGGATGCCAACAGCTGGTGGCAGCCATCATGTAGCCTCCCCACAGCCAGAAGCACCCACTGTCTCAGTACCACAGATGGTGTCGGCCCAGCCATTATGGATGTTAAGCTGAGAGCTATTCTGCCTGGTGCCACTGACATCAAGGAGTGGGAACCACATAGTTTGATGCATTGTCACTTCCTCAACCCTGAGAGCCGTACCCATCAGTGATATGACTACCTGGACAGTAAGTCTCCCTTATGAAGTTCTGAACCAAGTGAGGTTCAGTCTGACCTCTGAAGGGAAGGTGAAGAATGTATCTTTTTACACATGAATCTTTATCTAGTTTGTGTTGGCTATTGAACATTGGACACTGAGTACTTGATAAAGAGGATGTTATTTGGCTCATGGTCCAGATAGCTGGAAGGTTCAAGCAGCATGATATTGGCACTTGGTGAGGGCCACCTGGCTCACCACAGCATGGTGAAGAAGAGGAAAGGGAATTGGATGCCTTCAGAAGAAGGCCATGTGTCAGGGCCTTGCTTTATAGTAATGCAATTTTGCAAGAACTAACCAGTCCCTGAGACATGATGCACTACTGCAGGATGGTACTTAGTCACTGATAGTGGTGAAGATAACACTATATAACCCCATCCACTAGGCCCCACCTCTTAGTGCCTCCCCCACCATGTTGAGGATCAAGCTTCCAGCACATGAACTTCTCGAGGTCTGTCTTAATTAGGGTTTCTATTGCTGTGAAAAGACACCATGACCACAGAAACTCTTATAAAGGAAAAAAATTTAATAGGGGTAGCTTATAGTTCCAGAAGTTTAGTTCATTATCATCATGGATGGCGGCAAGCAGGCAGACCTGGTGCTGGAGAAGGAGGTGAGAGTTCTTCATCTTGATCTGCAAGTAGCAAAAGCAACTGTGTGTCACACTGAGTATATCTTGATCGAAAGAGACCTCAAAGCCCACCTTCACAGTGACACACTTCCTCCAACAAGGCCACATCTACTAACAGTGCCAGTCCCTGTGGGGGACATTTTCTTTCAAACCACCACAAGGTCAGACCACATCCACACCATCACCTATGTCAGGTTGGGTAGAAATTTACCTACGTGGATGCTCAGGTAGGGCATTCTCATAAGTGACGCAGGCTGATTCTTCCTAAGCATACCCATCTGTCATGTCTAGCCTCTAACCTCTATACACCAGTAGTAGGAACATTCCTATAAACAGGTTTTGGCAGCTTGACAACGGACAGTCATGTTCACCATATGCCAGCCCCCTACAGACCTCTCAGGTACACACATCGAGCAATATTTGAAGTTGTCTAGAGTTGTACTTATCATGGGGAACATGTATAGAAACATGTTTCATTATGTCAAACAGCCATTAAGATAAATCCTGAACACTTTTGCTTATTGTAATTGTGGGTGGCGATGGGTTGGTGGGGCTGGGGATCAGTGACTGTGTCAAGGGTTTTTTCTAAACTTGCTTGCAATATCTAAACAGACTCTAAAAGCATCGAGCAACGGAGCAGAAGAGGGTCTGTAGCTGAGACACACAAATCTAGACAAGGGACTTCAATTAAGATGTCATAGCAGGTGCTTCTATGATGAAGGAGGGACCAACTTTCCAACAAGTGGTGCTGAAGCAATGGACATTGTGTGCAAACTCACATCTTGATGCCCGATCTCCATGATACACAGAAATGAACTGAGTGGAACATGGTCCTAGGAGTGAAGTGGGAGAGTCTAAAGCTGATTGAAGGAAGCATATGAGAACATTTTTGTGACCTTGAGAAGCACTAGGAATAGACTATGGTCCATGATCCAAATCCAGCCAGTTTATAAATGAGCTGTTTTTGTTGTTGTTGTTTTAAGAATCTGTACACACACACACACCCCATTCCACAAGAAAACAGACCAAAACTCAAGACTGCGCCACTGAAACAGGTCAAACGGCCTGCGAAGACTAACACATATACTTCATGATCCTTTCAGAAGTGGTTTGCTGGCTCTCCTGGCTGAAGTTCATGGTGATGTAACTACAAGTCTAAATAAAACCTGGGTGGGCAGGATTCTACCAAAACCAATGCTCTTGCTGGGTGAGAGATACAACTAAGAGAACATAGGTGATTTTATTACATTTGGGAGAAAACGTTTGGAAAGCACCGAGTGCCTGATAGAGAGCTTGTATCTAGGACATACACCTGGGATCACTACAACTTATTAAAAGGAAAGCTAGTAGGCCAATAGAGCAAGAAGCTGGAGCAGATGTTTGCCTATGAAAACATCTAAATAACAGTATGCTCTTTTGCATTCTCTCTCTCTCTCTCTTTCTCTCTCTCTCTCTCTCTCCTCATACACATGAATACACACTCCCTAGTACAGTAACTGAAGTCCCCAGCTTTGCCGGTGGGGTGCACCATAATGTAGCATGATTAATAAAAACTCAGAGACAGAAATTGGGGTTCAGTCTGAAGGTCAGAAAAGCAAGCAGCCAGCCACTGATTCTTACCTCTGCCTCAGTCTGAAATGGCGATCCTGCCTCCAGGAATCTCAGAATAAGACTGAGAGCTGTCTCCTCCCATCTTGTAATCCTCTCTAGTTCTGGGATTAAGGGCGTGCACCACTACTGCCTGGTTTCTATGGCAAGCTAGTGTGGCTACTGGGATTAAAGGTGTGTGTCATTGCTGCCTGGTCTGTAAGGCTGGCCAGTGTGGCTGTTTTACTTTTCTGATCCTCAAGCAAGCTGTATTTATTAAAGTACAAATGAAATGTCACTACATCATAGAGTAGTCTGGAATATTCTGAAAAAATAGATGGTAAATTACCATACAGTCCAGGAAAGCCACCCCTAGGTATTTCTCCCAGGAGATATGATAACTTATTATTCCATGAAAATCTGTATGTTTATTGAAATTACCCTGTTCTGAAATTGCCCAAATACCTTCCATCAGGATAAGAACAAACACACCTTGAGTCAAACTCACTGTGGAATTCTGGACCACACCACAAGATACTCAACCTTACTACAAAATGCTGGGCCACAAAGTTAGATGCTCAGTCATATCATGGCATACTCATCTACCATAGAATTGGAACTGGACTGCACTGAGGAATGCTCAGCAACATGATGGGATGGTGGCCCCATAACACTTGTGCCACTATTGCCATTGTAAATATGTCACTGTAAGTAGTTCATTGGGCTCAAGGCTGGGTAAGAACATGGTTCCTCTTCTCCCTGGTAACCTCCATAACACCATTTGGCAAAACAAAAGTTAGCCAATAGGGAGGAAGCTTCCCGCTCAGTTCCAGCTTGGTTTTTCTATATCTCACAATCAAAGTGTGTGGTGTCTTCAGCAATAGGGTGTTTATTGCCTGAGAACAACCAAGAGGAGGGGTATTCATCTGGATTGTTTGGGGGGCTCAGAGGCCTGCCTGAGCAATCACATCTAGCAGGTAGGTTTCTGCTTAACAACCATGGCTTCTAGGAACAGCATCACCCTGCCATGCAGACTATCCCCCTCCCAACCCTCTTTTAAAAAATACTCATAGCTTTAATTAGCTTACAAAATAGTAGGTTTCCAGATCAAACAGTAATTTTTTAAAAATCAGACATTATAACCCATTATAACAGTCCAAAGAAACACTAATTTGATACTTTTATTCTGAAGAATGACAGTACGAAAATATCAGAAGTCTTTGTTTTCCATAGTTGTTACACTTCTGTGTGAGCAAGATAGTTTGCAGAGTAAAAACGCTGCAGTCATAACAGAGTCCACATCTGTGTATCTGAGCCGAGGCGTTTCGTGTGGCCGCCAGCGGTGTTGTGTGGCATGGTGGCATATACAGTGCAGAGGGCACATAGCGTGCGCCCAGAACCAAAGCTGCAGCAAAGTCCTGAGACACGGCACAGCCTATCCCTTCCACAAACACCTCAGATTCATTATACACGGACTTGGGTGCCACCCAGGCAGAACTCCTGAGCTGTTGTGATATTCTCACGACCCCGCGTTCAGTTATGCACCCCAGGCGGTCATGGCCTACAGTTTATAAAGCTTGGATCTAGAGGGCTACAGGGTCTGATGAGAGTATAACATGGAAAGTGAAAGACTCACCATGGAGGGTGTTGATTTCAGCATTTAGAATCACAAATGCTAGAAATCTACGAGTCAGGTGTCTTTGTTTGTACATGGTCTGCAGGCCATGTTCTTTGTTTGTACATGGTCTGCAGGCCATGTACAAACAAAGATGCTGGTGGCTCAGGGTGGCATGAATGCCATGGGCCAGTTACAAAAGCACCTCCAAGTGAAAGCAGTGGGCTGTGGAAGGCACACAGCACAAGGGCACCAAGTTATTGCTTCTTCACAAGCATTGATTTCTAAATTAACCATTGGGGACAGTGGTTGAAATCCCCAAGGCCAGTGCCCATGCTGATGACCAAAAGACATATCATGGCAATAAAAGGCAACCTCCAGAAAGCCAGTCTCCACAGGTAAGGAAGTAACTTTTCTGGATTCCAGGAAAACAGAGGCAACTTCAACTTGGGGAGGGGCGGGGATTGTTCATTTGTTTATATTGTAAAACTCTGAAGAAAAAACAGACATAATGGGGCTGGACTCATGGCCCGGTGGTTAAAAGCACCGGCTGCTCTTCCAGAGGACCTGGGTTCAATTCCCAGCACCCACACGGCAGCTCACAACTGTCTGTAACTTAAGTTCTAGTAGTTTTAACACTTCTACATATATACACATGCAGTCAGGCACCTGTGCACATACAATAAAAACAAATATTTTTTTAAAAAAATTCGAAAAAGAAGAATAGACATAACATCTATTTGGGTGGGTAGGTGTTTGTGGTAGATGATTCAGGCATGTGTTTTTAATCTCTTCTGAATTCTTTTCTAAAAGATGTTGCATCCCCTTCCTGTGGATACAGTTGACTTCCCCTCTCAGCCCCTAACCTGTTCTCCAATGCCCCGCTCTGTGGGGCCAGGGCTGGGACTTGACAAGCCACTGTCACCAACTTATTCTGCTGGAGGAACGTCAAGGTGGAAGGAAGATCATCATTGCTGAGTTCCTGAGCCCACTTAGTACCCCCCGCTTTGCACTCACCCAGGGGTTCACATCTGCTTCTCGCCTCCTGACGCCAGGCAGGCTAATGCCCTCTAGATATCTACCCTGTGGGTTCCTCTGGCCTCCTCAGTAGAGCAACTCTAGAAACCCTAGTGCCTGTCACCTTTGTATACCTCAGCCTTCAACAGCCAGTAGCCAAGGAGGGTCATGAGCTCTATACCCCTGACAGGCTCAGGCCTAGTCACAGCCCACAACTGATTCAATTTTCCCTGTGCTCCTGTGACACCCCATACCAGATAGATTTAGGTTCTAGCTGTGCTCCAGAGTCTGTAAGGTCCACTCTGATGAAAACACAGCTTCCCTCAAAAAGTGGTAGAACAAGGTCAATGGGAGCACACAAAGAAGCTAAAATCGCAGTGGGTGTGGCCTGCAAGCGGGCAGCAGCCTTGAGAAGCCATCAACTGTGTCTGGAAAAGAGAAGTTGTAATTTGGAACTGGAGCACAGTGGCCCGTTCTGCCACCTCCAAAATGGAAGACCCAAGGGTTTTTTTCTGGGTCTATGAATCTGAGGCAAGAGCCTGCAGAAGGACAACGGGGAAACGACATGCAGGTCAGAGTGAGACAAACAAGAAGACACGGGAAGACCCTGAAGACCCCGCACAACTGAAGTCATTTAGAGAACGGGGCTGAGGGTAACATGGGCAGTTGGCCACAGAGCCCACACTACTGGAATGCCAATGTCAATGCTGGTGGTAACTAAGGAGCTCTGGTCAGAGCAGCGTGAGGTGGCAGTGGTGAGGAACACACTCCAAGCCGTACCCGTGAGGCATCTGATACCAAGGAAATGGAGCAATGAACATCCCTGGTACAATCGCTTGAGCTCATAAATGCTGGCTTCTTGGGAATAGGGACTAACTGTAGCTGTCTGTCACTCTGATGTCCAGGCCACCAATAATCCCAATGAGTTTTAACTCCTTTCTGCCTTCACGGCTGTCATCACGGCTGTCAGTGGCAATGATTTCTGCTGTCCTCATCTCTCGCCTCTGCCCTACCCATCTGCGGCTAACTGCCACTGGACACAGACAGAAGCTCTGACAGCTTCCAGCAGTGGCAGAATCTGGTCCTAGACTTCCTGCCCAACCATCCCAGGCTCCTTGTCCTGCCTTGCTCTGCCCTGGGTCCTGTGGGCTCCATCCTGTTCCCTATATGTCCTGTGCCCTATCCATCACCAGGTATTTGCAGAGTATGAGAGCCATTGCCAATGCACTGCACCACTGAAATTTTGCCTATTTTTCTCTCTTCTTCCCTGAGTCAAATTCAAACATCTTCTTTGTTTGCAGACCTTCTCATTGGTCACCATGTCTTCTCTGTTGACACAACCTCAGTGTGTCACTTCAATAGCTCTGGCATGAACTTATGGTTAGAAACTGGTTCACACACACAAAAAAATCTGCAAAATTTATATCCGACACTAATGTTGTAGAATATTTGTACACTGTGCGAAGATGTGTCACTGTGATTGGTTTAATAAAGAGCAGAATGGCCAAGAGTTAGGCAGGAAGAGGTTAGGCGGGCTTCAGGGAACAGAGAGGACTCTGGGAAAAAGAAAAGTGGAGTGGCCAACCAGATGGAGAGGAAACAGGAGGTACAAGATGGAAGAGAAGTAATGCCATGTGGCAGGATGTAGATTGATATAAATGGGTTAATTTAAGTTATAAGAACTTAAGCTATAGGCCGAGCTCTCATAATTAACCTGTGTCGTTATTTGTGTTCCAAAGAAAAATCTAACTACATACTAACACCAGCTGGAATTGTACATAATGCTGAAAGAATGTAAATGGGTGCCACCGCCCCAGTGTCAGCTAAGGACACCTACATCTACTGCAGCAGTTTAGCTGAGAGAGGGTCTAGAGAGTGGATTGAGCCAAGGAAAGGAAGTAAGAGACAGACAGTTACAAAGGAAGATGGGAAACCAACTACCGACTAGGAACATAAGCTACATGAAAGCATTCAGGAGTCCTACAAAACATACACATACCTCCTAGAAACAGAGAGTGTGTTGATCCAGGTTTCAGGACATAAGACCAGCACTCAAAGATGGATTGTCCCTCTAAATACTTGCAAAGAATATTGAGAAACCAAAATCTCAGATACCATTTTTAATCAATCCCCAAATGAACTGAATAGCTATAACAAAATATACTATTTCACAGTCTGAAAAAATATATACTTATACTACCAATGAAAGTTATCATAGAAGCCATAGATCCACACAGAGATATGTACCATGTTCTTAGAACGCAAGACTCAGCAAAATAATGATATTGTTTACTTTTCCAAATTGGCGCACAGACTTAAATGGATTCCAGCTGAGATTCTAGTATGATGTTTGTGTAGATGTAGTTAAGATTATTTTAAAGTTCATATGGCAAGGCAAGTAATTTACAGTAGCTTAAACAGAGGAGGAGGAGGAGAAAGAAGAAGATGGAGGAGGAGGGCAGAAAGAGAAAAGAGAGAGGATAAGAAATCCAGTCTGAAGATTAAACTTTATATAAAAATTAACTCAGAATGGACTGCAGATTTAAATGTAGCTATAAAGTTTTTAGAAACATAGCACAGGAAAAAATCTTGATGAACAGTTCTTAGATCTGACATCAAAAGCAAGAGCCATAAAAGAAAAAAGAAGATAAATTGGATCTTAGCAAAATTAAAAGGTTTTATTGTATAAAAGTGTCTGTTAAGAGATAAAAATATAGCCCATGGGCTGGGAAAATATCTGAAACCCACACACGTAATAAAGGACTTAAATATAAAATATATGAAAATTTATCAAATTTTAATTACTATGAAAACAAAAGTTAAGTTAGAAAGTGGGAGAGGACTGGGGGTCATTCTCTGAGGAGGACAAGTGGACATGGAAGCTCTGGGAAGGGGCTGGTGACCCCTGGGCATAAGAAGGCCCGTGGAGCACATGACAAACCGTGAAGTAGCAAATAGAAGGGCTAAAATTGTGGGTGTAAATAAGGTAAGAAGCAGGTGGAGGCATGGAGAAACCAGAGCGTCCGTGGATTTCTGGTAGGAAGGTAAAATAGTAAAGGCATTTCAGAAGACAGTCAGGCAGTTTCTTAAAAAAAAACAATTAAATATTTACCATATGGCCCAGCAACTACACACTTGGGCATCCCTCCCAGAAAAATGAAAGCGGCTCTCCACCTGTGCACAAGAACATCCATAGTGGTCCAGCTTCCAGAACCACAGGCAATTTAAAGGACCTTCCAACACTGTAGAATACAACCCGGGCATTACTCAGGAGGACCGCCCAGAAGCACTGACGGAGAAAGACCACCCAGGAGCACTACCCAGAAGTACTAAAGAGCGAAACATCAATACATGAGACAACTCAGTTGGATCTCAGAACATTCTTGACATGGCAAAATCAGTGATGGAAAATAAGCAGTTGCCAGGGCAAGTTCATGGTCACAAGGAGGGTTTCCGTTAGGGTGAAATGACTCTGTCTCTGAGACACTGAAGGTTATGTCCCCTCAGGTATCAGAGAACTCAACACGTCTTGTTCCAATGTCAGACTCCCGGTCACAAGAGTTATTGCCTCTATTGAACGGCACAGAGTGGTGTCTGGTGTGACTGCCAGGGATCTGGGAAAAGGGACAGTGGACCTCAGTGCCATATCCTGTGAATCTACAGTTGTTTCAAAATAAAAAAAAAACAGAAGTTAAAGGGCACCCTAAAAACAGACCCTAAAATATGCCCCAACATGTGGCTCTTCCTATATCTTTTCCATAGCCACCAAGGTTCTGAGCAGGAGTTGGGGGATTGGGGTCTCTTTTGATGTAGCTTACCAGAGGGTGGGAAGGAACCCTATGCTAGCACTACAAGCTTGGGGTCACTAACAATCCAGTATTATATCAGCGTGCCTCCTGGGTCCCATCTGTGGAGAGGGCTGAAGGTGTTTAGAAACAAGGCTGGTGACAGGCATCAGACACTTGGCAAATTGAAAAGGTGTTGAGGTGGTTAATTCCCACTCTCTGCTTGATTGGATTAAGAAATGCTTGGGACATGAATGTGGCATATTTCTGGATGTGTCTATGAAGACATTCGGGAGGGGAGTAACTGAGTGGGGAACACTCACCTTGAAGGTGGTGACACCATCCCATGGGCCATGGTCTCAGACTGAATCAATAAGAGAAAAGGAGAGAGCTATTGAATGCCACATTCCATTTTCTGATCCACCAAGATGTGACATAGGCAGCTTCTCCCTGCCTCCATCCCCCCTCGCAGCCATAGGTAAGATCCACACCTTCCCACCATGATGGACTGTATCCCCTGAACCGTGAGCCGAAACAAATGTTCCTCCCTTCCATTGCTTCTTGTCCAGTGTTTAGTTGCAGCAACAAGAAAAAGAAGCTAACAGAGGTGGAATACTGAGAGAGCAGGATTTCTCACTGGTTGCTGGGCTCCCAAGGGCATCATGAGACTGTGCCATATTCTCCTGGATCCTGGGTGCTGACGAGGCCCCTGCAGAGAGCAAAAGGGATAGTTGTTTGAGTTCTCAGATGGGAGGACACATGGGAGATGCCATTTCTCCTCTCTGTGATTTCAGAGGGTCTGCAGCAAGAGGGGGAGGCACCCCACCTCTGTTCCCAGGGCCTCGGAAATGGCAGACATGAGTGGGAGGCTGGTGACAGCTACAGACTTCCAAAGAGCAGAGAGGGCGAGCCGGACAGCTGGAGGCCTCCCCTTGAGAGCTTTCATAATTAGAAGCAAAATCAAAGAAAGGCCCAGCCCAGGGATGGCTTCAAACAGGACTATTTTTAAATTCTCTAATGCCAGGCCTTGTCTGGAGATCATGATTAAACATCTCTCTCTCTCTCTCTCTGTCTCTCTCTCTCTCTCTCTCTCTCTCTGTCTCTCTCTGTCTCTCTCTCTCTGTCTCTCTGTCTCTCTCTCTCTCTCTGTGTGTGTGTGTGTATGGGGTTTGGAGGGGGTGCTAATGCACATGTGCACATGCATGCACATCTGCATGCTTTTAATTTTCCTGTAAAGATTCCTTGTCTTCCCTGAGCTCAGCATCTTCCTGGCTTCTGTGGACCCTCCTGAGAACGTCTCATGGCTCCATATCCATCTGTTGGGTGTTTTCCCTGGAAAAAATGATCTCTGACCCCTCCAGGCATGGCTGACTAAGCAAGGTCAGGGTCAAGCCTCTGCCCATCCTCCCAAATGGCAAGTCCATGGTTGTCCAGTGGTTGTCCAGAAGGTAGTGTACCCAGATGGCTGCTGAGATTGGGCACAAGCACCTCTCTTGGTCAGAGGTCTGGAGCACCCAGCAGTTGACAGGAAAGGAATTTGAGTTCCTTCACTGGAACCCAGACTAACCCAAGCAAACTCTCAGGGCCACGTGTAAAGTCACCATCTTTAGTCTCATCTGCCTGTTGTCTCCCCAGGGGCCATCCTTTGTCCTCCCACCCCTCTGTAAGCAACTCAAATGCAGTTGTCCTTACCCAGTGTTGAGCTAGCACGTCTGGACAGACAGCTCCCATAGTTCCTTTCTCTTCCTCTCACCCCTTTGGGCTGAACCTACCTCTGTATTTGAACCTGCTTCTCTGCCACCCCTCACCTGCCCTCTGCTTCATTGGCCAGCCAGTAGCAGAATACCCATCCAGCCATCATCCACCTGGAGCCTGGCAGACACAGGGAGCTGACTGGCAGGACTCTGGCCCAGCTAGGGAACTTGCTAGAAAAGAGATAAGCAGAGGTCATCTTACAGGCTAAGAGACCAGGGATGCTTCAGGGGATCTGAAGTTTCTATAGGGTGGGGAGATAAATAGACCCATAGGGCTTCGCTGCCCTTGCTGTCAGGGAGGCCTCCTCCATCCTGACCTTGGGGCTTCTTTGCAGAGTTTCAGCGCCAAGCAGTTGAAAGGATCCACACAGGATAGGCGGCATGGGCAATGCCTGACGGCCCCCTGCAGAGAGCCATCAATTGTCCCAGTGTGATTTCTTAATCATCTTGCAAGTAATTAGCCAGCATCCTCATTAGCACACCGAGCTTTGTAAAAGTTTCAGGGAGGAGGCAGCTGCAATGGGCAAAATTCAAATTGGGCAATTTTTAATTACAGATGAACCTGCCGGGGACAGTCGCCTCGTCAGCTCTGAAGCCTGCTTATTCATTTCCCACAAGTTCTTGGAAATGAAGAGCAAAATGCTGTCACTCACCTCTGTGCTCACCCTGCGGGACACAAAAGGACAAAGGAACAGGGTAGCAGTGTGTAGACACTGGCGGAGGAAGATTCTGTCTCAGACATCCAGGCGGGCTCCTGCATCTTGAGAGCGATGGCCAGGGTTCACAGGGAGGGCCGCCTCCACCACCCTGGCTGCCAGAACAAAACAGCAGAGACTGGAGCCATTAAAGTGCCTAGTGCTCACTCCCAGTTCCAGAAGCTGAGTCCCAGAGCCAGGCAGACTCTGTGTCTAGTGAGGGCCACCCCCACCTTCAGGGCATATGCCCTCACACTGAGGACACCAGAATGGCTGTCATATAGGCCTCATCTTAGAAGGGCACTGGTCCCACCGTGAGGCTCCATCCTCCAGGGCAGGTCTAGTCACCCCTGCACTCCCCAAATTCCTGCCTTTTAAAAGAGTCACCTGAGGATGAAGATGTCAGCATGTGGGTTTCAGGACAGATGTGACTGTTCATCTTAGTAGAAAGTTATCTGTTGACTAGAACTGGGTGTCACCATCATCATTTGATGAAGCAGGAGTCAGTGGACACCTCTGAACCTGAGGAAACGTAAAAAGATCAATGTTTAGGACAGTTTAGGGGAACCAGTTGGTTGGCGAGGTGAGGTGACATAGGTCCGTCAGTTACTTGAGATACAAACACAAATTATAATGGTTGCATGGCAGTGCCACTTAAACTATAAAGACGGTCACTAGAAGACGAAGGAAACACAGGTTAATTGGAGTAGAGAAGGATGAGGAAGGGGCCAGGGGACAGTAAAGAGTAGCTATTTTATCACAAACTGGTGACTTCCTTTGCTGTCTGCTGTTGTCCCTTGGCTTATGACTCTCGTTAAATGGCACATCCTCCAGACATCACAGTTGAGTGCTCCCGGCCTAGCTGACAGTGGGGATAGAGACAGGTGTGCTCTGCAAGGTGCACTGGAAGTGCCCCAGCCTTGTGACTGTCACTCGCAATCAGGGGTGTCTAATATTGTCAACTTGATAGGATCAAGCATCACACAGGAGACAGGCCTCTGGATATACCTGTGAGGAACTGTCTGGGTTAGACTGAAGCATGGACAAGCATCTTCATGATGAGTGGTACCATTCCATGAGCTGTTGTCTGGAGTTGAACATAAAGGAGAGAGCTAGCTGAGCGCTCATCTTACTCTGGTTCCTGACCATGGGTGCAACAGGGCCAGTTGCCTTGTGTTCCTGCTACCATAATAGGATGGACTATATCCTTGAACTATGAGCAAATATAAACCCGTCCTGTTTTAGGTTGCTTTGCTAGATATTTAATGACAAAAGCACCCCTTTTCCTTATTTCTCTCAAAAGAAAAAAATCTGTGTTCTGGAGGCGGAAGAGATGGCTCAGAAGTTAAGAGCACTGGCTGCTCTTCTAAATGACCATGGTTTGATTCCTAGCACCCACATGGTGACTCACAATTATCCGTCACTCTTCTCAGGTAATCTGATGACCTTTTGTGGTCTCCATAGGTACTGTGTGCTTGTGGTGCACAGATGTGCACACAGGTGAAACATGCACATACGTAAAACAAAATAAAATAAAAGCCTGTGTTGTCCTACATAGAATTGACATGAATGTCACAATCTTCCTCCAGCATCAGGCTTGGTGACTTGGTGGGACTGAGCTCTAAGCTCAAGCAAATGTGCACTGGTCCCAGGAACAAATACAAGAAGTCAGTATCCATCAATGACGGTGACCCTTTCTCTGGGTCCCAAGCTTCTTCAGGCCTGGGCAAATGACACCATAGAGAGGGATGGAGCCTTCAAGAATGTGGGGGGATGTTCCTCACATTTAGAGCCGTCTTGCAAAAGCTGTAACTGTGAGTCGGAGGGCCACAAACAAGAAACAAGATCTGTGCAGAGAGTAGACTCACTGGGGCTGACACTAGGCTGGGCCCGGGTGAGGGAGCAATGCTGGCCAGGAAGACCAGTGGGTATCAGACACTGATGTTGTTAGGGGATTAGAGTAAAAACACTGCAATTGGTTTTAAACAAACCACGTTTAAGATGCCCCAGAGTTAACTGACAGAAAGATTAAGTAGTCACCCTGTCGTTTATTAAATTTCATTGTGCACCAAACACCTTTCAAGGTGAGCCACATACGTTACCCATGTAATTCTCCCATAGACCCTACACTCACACCTGTTTATAAGTAGACGAAGGCAAAGAGCAGTCAAGCCACTTAGTCCAAGATCACGCAAGTAATGGAAGGTGACATGGAAGGACCATGGTCTGGTAGATGTTTTCTACTCCATCCCTGCCTTGTCTGATCTGAGATCCAGACTCTACCTCCTGCTAGGGACCAAAAGGCTAGCCTACTCCCTTTCTGGTGAGCTTGACTTCTGGGAACCTTGGGGTTGGAAGAAGAGTGAACTGGGGTGTTGGTATCCCAACCCCTACTTGCCATGTTGGGCCAGACACCTCACATTGACTCAAATTTTATTGCTTTGGAACATTCTGCACCCCTTCCTTCCTTTGCACCTCCAGTTCTGGGGTGTGCTTGGCTCCCTATGGTGCTAATTCTGTTGGCTTTCCTAAAAGAGTCCGTATGCTTGTAAACAGTCCCTGCCATGCATCCCGTGTGAACGCGCCATCTGTTTTTTCTGGTGGAACCTGTTATGCGGAGAAGCAAAGTAGAGATAAATTGGAGAGTCATTAACATAAATACAACCATTAGCGCTACAGGTACCAGGGAGATTTCCCAAGGAGAGATGGTGGAGGGATGAAGGCTTCTCTCCATCCTTGAGGGACATCAGCATGGAGGGGCAGGGAGAGGGGCAGGAGTGCTGCAGGAGGCAGAGGGAGTGCCGGGAAGGTAGGAACGGGGCTGTGCTATCAAGAAAAGGCACCCAGTGTGGACACACTAAGCTGCGTACTAGGGTAGGGACAAAGAAGGCCAGACTTGTTCACCCTGGCTCCCTGCCATGCTAGCAGGAGCCAGGATACAAATAGATCAGGTATAGGGACCCATCAGTGTGGCATGCCTGGGAGGAAGAATGGTGGGGACACTGGAATGAAGCAGCTATCAGTAAGGAGGAAGAAGCCTGCAGGACCTCCGCTTGGTGCTGACTGACCAGTGAAATGACATCAGCACAGGGCCATGAAAGCCACAAGGACAGGAAGCTCAAGACTGACAGGCAGGAGGCCACTGTCAAGGTCAATAGCTCTAGGGACAGAGACTATAAAAGAGGGCAGGCCACAACAGACCTCATCTTGACATCTCTTGTAAAGCCCAGGATGGCAAAGGTCTTGTCCGTGTCCAAGGGCTTGAGCCAGAGGCATCCCTGATACGGAAATTGATAGCCAGTCCAGTTCATCAAGGTTACACTGCCCTTCAGCATTTCATCCTGGAGAGTCTTCTTGCAGGACCGCTTGCCTTAGGCTCTGTTTAGTGGGGCATGGGGGAGGGGTATCAAGTGCAGAGACTTTGCTGAGGTCAGAGGCAGGAAGTGAGGAGAAGAGGAAGAAAGAAGATTTTTTTCCCTTCTCCTGAAACAAGTCAGCTGAAATGGAGGCCAGGGTAGTCGCCAGGAAGCATGGCTGACTCTCAGCCAATGTGATATCCATGAGACTAGACGGGATGTCAGTGCCTCCTGCAGGGTGTCCTGGACCCCACGCTCCTTGCTGGCCTCATCCTCCCTAGGGCTCTTTACTTGGGTCATAGCCAACACATACCTCCAACCACATCCTAATTCCTGTGGCCCTCAGATATGAGGGTTCTCTATCTGGTCCAGCATCTGTTGTATCACAGAACCTCAGAGCACTAGTACTGGAGCTGGGACATCTGAGGTGTCCTCTATCCTATTAGGTCACAGTTTCTTCAAGGAAGGAGGGGTACACTGGAACAACATTATAAAAAAGAATGGAGTCACAACCTGCCCACATCTTATGCCACCTTTGACCTCAGAACCTGTCTTCCACATTAGATTCAGTCACTACATTGGTCAGAATCCCAGAGATGAGAGTTGGTAGGTGCCACAGGTTCCATTAAGCACCAGAAGGTGAAAGATTCCAGGAACCTACAGCCTCCTATCCCTCTCCCTTCAGGTTCATCCATCTCACCTCCTAGGAGAGCATCATACAAGCTAGCTCAGCATCCTCAGGGGCATCCCTCCTACACATGGTCACATCTCTAATAAAGGTAAAGGTGGGTAGTGGCTCCCAAGGGCATCATGCTTTCTAGACATGTAAAATGCCTACGTATTACTTATGCTCAGAGACAAGCAAACTTAAATCACTGGTCTCAACGGACACAAAAAGACAATCCTAAAGCTGGGAATGGCCTGTGAGGTGTGCTCCACTTCTGCCTGCCCCACTTGTAGCCCTTCAGCTCTGGGCATAAGGACTGATCATGTCTGAGACTGTAGGGAATGGGCTATTTGACCCTTTGGTGAAGGATTAGAGGGTCTAGGGACTGTTAAGTGATTGATTTACTGTGTACAAGGCCTTTGTATTCAGTCTTAGCCATAGTGACAGTTAACAAATTCTTCTGTTGTTGTTCTTTTGACAAACAATGAGTGAGATGTGAAATCTAAAGAGTGAGGCAGGTGGCCCAGCCTCTGGAGTCAGAGGTTAAATAGCAGTTGCTGCCTGCTCCTCAGTGTCACTGGGTCATCCAGGCACCCGCGAGGTAACTATTAAACACCTACTACAAACCACAAGGACCGTTCTGCCATGGCAAAGGAAAGGACCTAGACTCCACTTTGCAGAGGGTGGGGGATATAGAGAGAGCACATGTGTAGATCTCAGGGTCATTGCTCAAGGTGGTGCTGTGGCCAAGGACGCTGTAACGAGGGAGGAAGTTGTGAAAACAGAGTAAGGCAGGACATGCAGGTGTACAGGAAACTTGTCCCTTCTAAGAACCGGGAAGCTCCTGGCAGGTGCTCAGGGCAGGGTGGGGAATGAGGGAGATGAGCCAGGTGTCATCTTTATTCTCCAGGCTTGGGGATCCCACCCTGGGGCAGCTATGTCCTGGCATCTGGAATCCCCGAAAAAAAAATGATCCTGAAGTGTTGTGATGACAGTTGCCCGTGGAGATGTAGTTTGTTCCTAAAGAACCTGGGGCTTTCCATTAGGCATGAGCAGGGAGCTGTGGCTGGGCAGGTTGTCTAAACAGAGCAATGCTGAGCATCATGGGGGGTTGAGAGTAAAGTGATGGCCCAGTAAGCATGGCATGTGGTTCTTCACAGGACAAGAGGAGCTTGTGGAGAACTGAAGGCACTGGCCCAGAGGTGGGGTGGAGCAGGGCAAACAAGGCTTGAAGAATGGCAGTTCTGGAGGCCAGCAAAGGACGGTAGCCTGGCTGGGGAGCTGGGAGGGTCTGAGGTCATAGTGCACAGGACTATCTCTTGAAGATGCTTAGAGGGGGCAAGTGCTGCCCAGAAGGGAGGGCAAGGCTATAAGGAGTTTGTGGGAGCTGGCAGGAAGTTACCTGGTATCCCATCACCCCGGGAGTTTCCACGGTTCTAGGCAAAATGAAGCTTAACTGTGAAGCACTCTAGGTAGATGGTCAGGGAGAGAGAGCAGTGTAGCACAGGGCTTGGCCGTGTAGGAGCAGGACTACAGCTCACAGGAGAAAGCTGAAGTCAAGGCTCTGGGTCTGTTTCTTACGTGGGGATGATCTGGGCTTGTTAAACACAGATATGGAAAATATCAAAGGAAGCAAACATTTAAAAAGTATTTTATTTTTAAATTATGTGTATACGTGTGGGAGTGAGTACAGGCGCCCATGAAGGTCAGAGATGGTGGACATCACTTGAGATTTTGTTAAAGGTGGGGTATTAGCCATCTGAAGTTGCTGGGAACTAAACCTGGGTCCTTTGGAAGGGCAGCAAGTGCTCTGAACTGTTGAGCCATCTCAACTCTTAGATGCAGCAGAAAAGAGATCCCTCTACAAGGAGGCCGAGTCAACAGGACACAAAGTGACTATGTGATGTGACTCTCAGAGATGAGAATTGGTAACCCCTTTATCTAAAAACCGTGACCCTATGGTTAGTTGAGGTCTTACACTTGGTGGGGCGTGGGGGGGGGGAGGGGATAGCAGCTCTCACACACAAAAAATCCTTTTCAACAGCATCCACCATCTCAACAGCTAGAAGGAACAGCCAACAGTTTGCAACTTTCCAACTAGATAACTTTGAACTCAGTTCTTAAGGTCTCTAGGAACAGAAGCAGGTGGTATCTGCTAGGTTCTTCCCCGAACAAGTCATTCCTGTACCGGGCCATGTGTTCCATATTGTGTGAGCCAGGTATCAAACCACACCCTGCCCTGGCACGGCGCAAGATAAATGAGCTGACTCAGACCCCAGCACCAACAGAGAGAATTATGGCAGGAGCCAGTCCTGAAGTAGACCTGGAGCCTGAATTTATACTCAAGTGTGTGCTCTGGAAAACATCAAGGCAATGATTCAATTTAAGGGAATGACAGAGTCTCAAGACCCCAACAAAGCAGGTTCATGGCCCTCAGGGGGACAAACCTTCACCAGGAGTCAAATATAAAACCATAATGACAATAGGAGAATAGTGAGAACTGGCTGAAAACAAGCATGCTCCCAGCTTGCTGTAGCCAAAACAATAGACCTTGACTCCATGATGAGGATAAAAGACAGACCATAGCTCATGATGAAAACATCAATCTTTGGAAGTTAGGAGGGAAAACATTCCAAATTAAAACCAGCACAGAATAATAGAGTTGCAAAATTAGTAATAAAGAGAAGATAGATTAATGAAATGGGAGACCAATAGATAAGAGAGAAGGTCAAATTTGGGTTTTGAAAAATATTCATTAAAATGAAAATGGGGGGAACTTTGTTGATGACTCAGAGGTTAAGAGCATTGCCTTTTCTTCCAGGAGACCAAGGTTTAATTCCTGTACCGGGCCATGTGTTCCATATTGTGTGAGCCAGGTATCAAACCACACCCTGCCCTGGCACGGCGCAAGATAAATGAGCTGACTCAGACCCCAGCACCCCACACTGCAGTCTCAACCATCCACAACTTGTCTCGGGGTCCAATGCCCTCTTCTGGCTTCTGCAGGTAATGCATACATGTGGTGCACAGACACACATACATGCAGGCAAAACACCCATCCACATAAAATAAAGATAAAGCAATCTCCAGAAAGATGTTTTTTAATAAAATGAGAATGTTGGTCACACAGACAATCATGAAGGCCATGGTTATGGGATAGGGCTGTCCAGTGAAGCGGGTTGCCCGGGGGCTAGGACTGTACCACAGTGTGAGGTGTCATGAGAAGACTATCAGAATCTGCGAGGGCCAGCAGACTGACTTCATGGCCTCATTTGACAAGAACAACCTGTGAGTGGACCTGTGAAGTTGCATACAGATGCCAGAGTGCCCTTGCCGCCCCCAAATCCATCAGACCCCTGATGGTGAATCCAAGTTGGATTTGTAGTAACTTGGCTGTAGCAACATGTGTTCTGACCTCTTCAACATAATGACAAGGGACCAAAAAAAAATTCCCTGAAGGACATACACAGCAGCTTCCACTCCTAGGGAGCTGGAAACCAGGCAAGAGTCAACAGCACCCTAAGTTATATGCAGAGAGAGTAAAGGGCACAGCAAAGAAAATGATGACTTATGCCAGGGTCACAGGGGAGAGAATTCTGTGAGCCTGAGACTCAAGAAATGCTCGTGCTCCTTAGTCCCCTGGAGATGCCGTGGACACCCAGGTCATCATGGGTATGTGGGTGTGTCATAATGCTCTGGGCATATGACACATTTAAAACTATTTCATTGATTAGTGAACAGTATTTCCCTGAGCACTGGAAAAGGATTGCATGCAAACCAGAAGTTTCTAGAAAGCTAGCATCCTTAGCTCATGCACACCATCACCCATTCTCTAAAGCAGGTGCAGGAACTCTTGGAAAGTGAGACGAGATAAAAAAGATAGTTGACAGAAGAGAAGCAGAGGCTGCAGGCAAAGGTTAAATGCACGCAGGCATGAAAGGGAAAGTGGGAAATGTCAGAAAACCAAGTCAGCAACAACCTTGAGTTGCATCCTCCTACCTTAAGGGAAAATTATAAAATCCCAAATCTTAAGTGGAAAGAGTTTTTTTGCTAGCGTGGACAGAGAACAGAAGTCGAAGCTCGCTGTATGGAAATGCTTCCGAAGATGCCTGGCAGCCTGGAACAATTATGAAGAACACGGCTGAAGTAACATTACCAGTCAGAAAGAGAACAGAGCGGGAAGGTCAAAGGACCTGTCCTTCCCCAGTGCCATCAGAGGAGTGCCAGGGGCCTGCCAGTTACTGCTCTATTTCTGAGATTCCAAGAAGGAATATGTCACCCTCCAGCGCTCTGTCAGGGAGAAGAATTATACTACCGAGGCACAAAAATAACACAGGTCTCTGATTTCTCATCCACGGTAAGAAATGCCAGACAATGTCAGAGCCAGGTGCGCAGCTATCCAAGGGATGTCCAGCTTGTGCTTCCGGAAAGGTCTCCATGGGAGACGAATGAAGGGCAACTTCAAATAAGCCGAGGGACGGACAGTGTGGGTCAAAGTGTAATCTGGCCTGAGGACTGTAAACAAATGGATGGGGGCTGAAGCCGTGAGCATGTTCCTGGGTGTCCAGAGATGGAGGGTGAAGGCCAGAGGGTGCTGAGATGACACTGGGGTACACCAGCACGTCAGGGAACTAACAGCCGCCAGAGAGAAGCAGCAGGAAAGAATGGGACCGGCAATAGGCTAGACTTGCAGGAGCACATATAAGGCCTACAGTGGGCAGATTGGGGGCTCATATCCATGGTGCTTCTGCTGAGCGAAAGAATGAGGACCAGGCTGTGTATGTAGGACCTGAGGCACAATGGTGGCTCTGTCTGGGTGAGAAGGAGCCTCAAGCTTGGCACCATGTTTTGCCTCAACAGATTCTAGACACTTGTGACCGGTAGCTGTGAGTCACACCAACAGTGGATCCTGCCCGCCCATCATCTGAGACTCCCACTTTGTCTCCCATGGCTCCCACCTGTTCTCTGGGGCTCCCACCTGCCTCGCGTGGCTTCCATCTGACACCCTGTGGCTCTGACTTGTTCCCCAGGGCCCCCACCTATGCCCTGTGGTTCCAACTTGCCTCCCATAGCTCCCACCTGCCTCCCATGGCTCCCTTCTCCTGGGATGATGACTTCCCACCTCCCTCCCTGTTGGCAGCAACACAGACTTCCGGGAGGACAAGAGCCAGGCAGGAAAGTGCCGCTCACAGCCCACCCAGCTGGCCCTCTACTATCCATCCGTTACTGTGTCTGCCCGGATGGATTTTTCTACCCTGTGTCGTCAGCACTCCCAACCTTTCCCAGGGACCAGAGGTCACAGCTGAACCAATTAATTTGAACTCATCATTCCACACTTAATAACTTCCAGGCAGCAAGCTCCTCTCGTGGCTTCACGGGCAAGGCTGATGGATTGATGATGTTTCGCTAAGGTTTATTGTGTTTTTCTTCTGCCCTGAACAGACTGGAGGTGGGGAGGGAAGCCCGGATTCCCCGCGGAACAATTAGAGTTCCTTGCTTCTGTGCCAGATTTAAGATCCCAGCGAGCCACATCTGTGAGCTGGATCAGCAAGGGGACATATCCATGGCAGCCCCTTCCCATGTGGGGCTATACGAATGGCCCTGTGAAAGGGGAGGGCTGTTCCTCCATTCTAGAAAGCACCGCTTCCATTTGCCATCGCAAGGATAGGAACATTTACACGTTTTAAAGGTCAGAATGAAGGCTGAATGTGAATGCACATTGGCTATTGGCCCCTCATGAACTAATTCAAGAATCATCAGTAGACAGAGCGATCAGGAGGGAACCCCAGGAGCTCCTTGCAGCAGCACCACCTCAGGGCAGATGCCTGGATGGGGAGAGCCTGCCCCTGGGAAGGAGCCGGGGTTCATGTGGGTAGAGCCTGTGGTGGCCTCTTTCTGTCATCTGGGCATTCCTCAGGGAAATGTGTCAAGATGCCTGTAGATACAATTTAAGTCTCAGGGTGACTCAGATAAGTGGACACTCTAGAGTCATAAAGCATGACTCTTTATTAAATATAATGCAGTGAAATAGGAACAAAATAACAAAAACAGTATTGTAATGAGCCAGTGGGTTAAAGCTGCATTCTTCCACTCAGATTTTTATGGATACCAGCACCTATTGCCCTAAGGTACAGAGCTGAATGTCAGAGTATTGTTAAAGATTTTTTTTTTATTATTATAGCACATGGGCTTTCGGCTCGGGACTTGCTCAAAATTCTCCCTCCTATAGAACCTTTAAGATGCTTAATTAATTTATTTAAAACCGGTATTTAATTTCTCTGTATAAATACCCACCTCTGCATGTTTTTGCATAAATGGGAGCACCTGCCCGAGTTTGGTGCAGTCTTCTCTTTCGCCTCTTGCTTTGTGCATCTCCCCTGCATTGCCTCCCCTCCTAACCCCAGACGGGATGCGGCTTCCTGCTCTAAATGATGATTTATGCTACACCGTGTGTGCAGGGCTCTGCAGTCGCATTGGCTTCCACCTGCCTAACCTCGTTTGATGCTCTGGGGGACCCTGCGGGAAGGCAGAGCGGGACTCAATGTGCACTCCACAGAAGGCAAGGGGCTCTTGCAGGAGGAAATGGCTCCCTCGGGCCGTCCCAGCAGTTCCCAGGAAGCCTGGAAGGTAGCCAGAGCTGCAGACTGCTTCTTGCCACTGCCTAAAGTAGCAGGGTCTGCAAGTGGCACTTAGCACATTGTAGGCTTCTGGCTGCCTCCAAGTGACAGTGGGCAAAATGTTAAAGCTCAGGGGCTGCCACCTGTCACCATCTTATAGTGTGGCTATGTTCAGAGGCCAAGGGGGTGGGGACCCAGCACAGCATAGCATGTGGAAGGCCACCTGGTATGGGACACTCCTATAAATCTGGTCTCTCATTGCTGTGTTGAATATCAGGACAGAGTCCAGGGACCTTGCTGTGGCCCCATGGTACAACATCCTGCACTTGAAAGGCCATCAAATACCGTTTGTTTCCGAGCACAGAGTATAAAGGAATGACCTGCCTGGCTAGGTAACTGTCTAAACCACTGCTGCGGCTGCAGCGCTTTCTCTTTTAGTGTTCGCTCCATTCCCTTGCTGACCCAATATCATCTCCAATATTCCATCTCCAAGCAGGAAGAGAGAGAAGTGTTGGAATTCGGCTCTGCCCTTGCCTGACTACCTGCCCAGGCCCCGGGGCAACTGGCCAGCAGAGGGCCCTTCACAGAAGGGTCCAAAGAGTATGCCTAGCTGGGGCTCTACCCCTGGGAATGAACAGAATTTGGTTTCTAAGCAACAGGCAGGGCCAGTGAGGAGTCTCAAGGCCTTTTTAGTCTGAGGGCAGCAGCAATGTCAGCTATGTGGGCTCAAGGCACTCACTCCTAGGCTGTGCCCACTCCCTGTCCTAGAGTCTAGAGTCTCCACTCCCATCAACTGGCTATTGCAAAGGAAGCCACAGGAATGTTGTGCTCTCTTTCTCTCCCTCCCTCCTTCCCTCCTCTTCCCCACACAAGTTAGGATGGATGGTAATGGCCTCATTGTACTCTCTGGGCCAAGCTGGGGATAACCTTAAAAAAGAGGAGAGTCTGAGCTAGACACTAGCCCAAGACAGGCAAGATGGAGACAGTGTGTTTCAGAGATGTACTGCTACATACTGGTCTAACACATGCCCTATGAACCAGGGATGGACCCTTCCAGGCTCCCTTGTATGCGATCACTGGTACCATCAGGCCTTCCTCCTGTGGGGGCTCTTGGCACTGGTTGTTGGCTGAGCCTTCTCAGCCTCATGGGGTCTCATGCAGGCCACCTTGGAGATGAGTTTCCAGAGGCCAGAGCAAAGCCACAACTGTGGGTCAGGGCCAACCTAGATCCAACACAGAAACAATCCCCGCCTCCCAGTGGTGGTAGGGGAGTGGCTTAATTATCACAGGGCAGACCAGGCACGGAAAGCATGGGGAGGAGTGACTGCTGGAGCCATCTTAGGCAAAAAATCTACCACATGCTCTAACCCCCTGGCCAAGGTTATTACCCTGGATCCCACAGAGAACTGCGTACACAGTGATCGGAACATCAGGACCTAGCGACTTCAGCCTCCCCTGTCCCATCCACACTCTGTTCACAGCCTGCTTGTTCGCTGCACACCAGCGGGGGGCCGGAAAAAGGCCTTGCCCATCATGCGCACCAAGCAGACATGAGGTCACTATTCTCCCAGGAACCCCGGGGATCATCTAGCGGGTATGGAAAGTTTGTCACCAGGGGCCACCACCTTGGCCACATTACAGACTCCACATGAGGGTCTGGCACATCCTTTCTTTGGAAGCCTGCAGATTGTGGGTCCAATAGATATCAGAGCAGTGGTTATTTTAAACCTCGCGGTTAGAATCTGCACAACGGCGTATGGGTCTGATGAAACCTTGTGTTTTCATTCTGAGACGCTCACTCCGGGCCCATGCTCCCTGGGGCTTCAGAATTTTCTCAGCCAACTTCTGTGTACCTGTGCATGGTTCTAGAAGTTTCTCAAGGCAGGGGCTCTGACCTGAGCTGATGGGGTGGGAGGGAGACGCAGGTGACGGCAGGTGAGCAGTGGGCTCCTCTGTGGGCGGATGGCTGGCTTCCTTCCACTCCCACCTCTTTCCAGGGTGTTTGTGAATCCTCAAGGCCCCAAACCTGCTTCTCTTTAATGCATCCCACTTGTCAGATTTTTTTTTTCTCCCCAGAGGCGGCTCAGGAGCATTATGAAAACCACCTCAGGGCTTTTCGTGAGCTGCACGCAGGAGTTGAGTTGGTGGTGGGGAAGTCACAAAAAACTCTGTATGTGTCACCATTGAGCCTAATTAGAGCCCCACTGACAGCCTTAGAGACGGTACCAAGGAGGCCAGAGTGGGCAGGGAAGCGTCATGGGTTCCCTGCTCACAGGAAGCTGTTCTGAGAACATGGGCTCTGTGGAGGCCCAGCCCCCAGATCTGCCTCCAGGAGCTCAGACTCCCAGGCGTGTGCTCAGATTTCACCTCCACAGGAAGCTTACCTGACCTCACAACCCTGGTGTGGACACCACACAGGACAGCTCCGCAGGGCTGAGTACACGGCCGCTGTGGCTGACTTCTCTCGCAATGATGAGACGGATGCCCGGAGTCTGGCAAATCTACTCGGTTCATCAGTCATTACACTTGCCTCCCAGCCCAGGTGAGCTGCACCGGTTCGCTTAAATAAAGCAGGAAGATGCGATAACTCTTAAGATTAATCACGTGTGTCAGAGGCGCCAGGCTGGTGGGGGTTGCAGACTTACGGAAGGTGCACCTTTCTAAAGAAAGGGCAGTGACGCACTCCACTTTGAGGCTGTGGAGGTTTGGTGTAACCCGGTAACCCCAAGCTTCTCTCTGAGCCCTTGTCTTGACCTAGGCTTCTCCATTCAAGTGGTCCTGGTTTGTGTCTCTTACCCGACAGAGGCTGCTAGCTCAAAAGAAGTCCACCATAGGGGCTCAGCTGGAGCCCCACAGGGGCACATCAACAATGGTCAACATGAGGGCACACAGCATAGAACCTGCGCCTTATATCTCTCCAAACCCTGACGTGCAAGGTTCTCAGACATTGTCAACTTGGGGGTTGAGGAAGGTATAGGGAACTACCTGTAATCATGGGTCTTTACACACATGACCCTGAGGGGGCTACAGAGAAGGGACATGGGCTCCAAAGCCCCACATCCCGTTCTCTCCTGACTCCAAACACCTTCCTTCCATCTGCTTTCATCTGCTGTCTTCCATCCACGTTGCTCAACCTGGTCACAATTGACCTGTTTACTGCGGGAGGACCATCCTATAGACGAACATACTCACCGTGTCCAGCAACAATCCTGACCTCCATCTATATGCTAAAATTTTTGTTCCCACCTAGATGTGACAGCTAAGAATCCTCAAAGCCTACTAGTGCCCTGGGGTAAAACCATGCAACTGAGAATCTCGGCTTAGCCTCGCGTCTACTGTGGTAACACATATTCCTGCAAAGAGGAGCCACGAGTAACAATAGAAAGCACGTGGTCCCAGAGTCTGTCCCGGGCTGTCACACTCATTAGCTCCTGTGACACTCGCAGCAGCCTATGAGGTGGGAATTACTGTCATCCCCACTCGACATGCACAAAAACCCGAAGCAGGAGTAATTTTGGTACGTGACAGAATTTTAAGTGCTCGACTGTATGGGCCTCACCCCCAGTCCCGCTTTGTCATTTGCCAGGACTGGGAGGGCTCCAGAGACTCCCTTAAAGTGCAGGGTCCGGCATGGCTGCAATGTCACCATAAGACCCTCTAGCCACCTTCTGTGGCCTTTCACCTTTACACAATTCAACAAGCATTCCTGAGAGCTCTCTTTCCCTCTCTATCTTACTGTTCCTTGTGGCTGTCAGAAAGGGGGAAGGAAACCCCGTGCCAGTTAATTGTAGGTTCTGCAGAAGTAGAGTTGGAGGCGTCACCATTGAAACCAGCTTATTATCGATCAGCGACGACAGGCCCGCGCACGGCCAGCCTTTGTTACGCGACGGCTGACATGGCTGCGTTGTTTTTCAGCTGGTAATTCCTTAAAGACTGAGACAATAGTCGTTTAATATCGTTTGCTCAAATGAACAGTTCCCCCAGCAAATAATAATAATAAAAAAAATGTCCCCAAGAAGCCAATTAGACTCTGCAGCTTGTACCCAGCGACGGCCTTTTTAATAGACGCCCTTTTTACAAGCACAGCTGTGTCACCCAGAAGAAAAATCGGCCCCCCTTTTGCTGCTGATATGTAAATAAATGCAGGCGATTGCATATGTAATAGCTCTCTTCCATCAACTGGCTTTAGAAACCCGGTAGGAATACTTCAGATAAAGGAGCAATTTGTGGAAGAGATTTTTCTAAAGAGACTGAGGGATGGTGGAGGGAGGGAGGGAAAGACGAGGGATGATAAGGGTCAAGAAACATGACAGAGCCCCAGAGAAAGCACAGCTTTCCAGGAACAAGTGTGTCTACAGGCTTCTCTATGCATGGATGCTGGAGCAGGCGCACAAGCCACTGAATGCTCAACTAGGGTTGCACACACCCCTTCAGAGTCTCTAACCCCACACCCGGGTATTCAGGGACCCCTGAAATCTAGGTTTGTATCCTAAATCAAGATCACAAGAGAATTTCCGGGCAAGGGAACACCATCAGGGCAATTATGCCCCCTCCAGGACCACATATCAATGTCCGATGGCACTGTTAGAGAAAGAGCTATGGCATCTCTTGCCCAGGATCATTGTTTCATATCTTATCATGCAGGGCAGTTCTGCCAACAAGAAGCCACCGAACCTTGATTAGTGTACTGGGGCTGAGACACGGACTATATGGGACTTGCCTCTGGTGGACCCCACACATTGTCCTTCTGACCACTTTGCTCTTGCAGATAGGGAAACTGAGGCCCAAAGCAAGACAGAGGATTTTGCTTACACCCAGGTCTTGCTGTTCATAGAGACAAGTCAGATGTGAACAGTGCAACCAGCCCACTGCCCAGTTGGTCTTGTGGCTTGTCAGGTATCCATGAAGGCTCTTGGTGACTTGGACAAGGGTCCATGAGACTTTAGTGACCTTGGCCTTGATATGGAAGAAGCTGCTGCTTATTGGCTTCAGAACATGCAGTAGCCTTTAGGTTTAGGGTGTCCCCTTTTGAGGTGGAGGAATAGCAGGCCAGCAACGTCCCCTGCCCCGCCGCGGCTGTTGGGCCAGACAAAGCCAGGCCACAACTTTACTGGAATGTGCTAGGGCCATCTGACACAGAAAGGGTAGTTACAGCTAGGAAGGATCCATTAGGAAGCCAGCATCTCTAGACCCAGGCGAGCCTGGTGAGGATGAGGAAGCGCGGGTAGAGGAAGAGGTAGGAGACACTAGCCAAACAGGACAGTGGATGTTGGAAAATAGTAGGTACGCTAGGGGACACAGGCAGCTGGATAGTTGGGTAGCCACTAGCAGGATTCATTCCTTTAGTACCCTCAGAGACTGCAGAGAGGACCAGGTAGCAGGGTCAGAGTGGATAGACATGGCTCATCTTAAGGAGGGACGTTCCAGTAATAGAGCCCCTAGCTACTGGGCAGAGTCTGAAGTCCCTGTATCTGGGTGCCCTTACCTGTCTTTCTGGCAGCCTGGTCATCACACTGGAAGCCTGGACTTAGAGGATGCTTCCTGGAGTCCCATCACTTTCTGCATCCGTATGTCCTGTGCCGGACTCCTATATGCACAGAACCCCATGGCAATCCTTCCAGGTAGCCCTGTCAGTTCAGTTCTGAGCACCGTTCCCCCGGGCCTCCTTCCCTCCCTTCTCCAGTCTCTAGCCTCCACAAAACCTGAGAGGCTTCTCATCACCTCAGACACCAGCCAGGCAATATCTTCTGAAGCCCCAGAGCCCATCCTGGGGGTTGCTTCCTCACCACAGGCCTGAGCTACCCTAACATGGCTCCTCCCCACCATTCCTTACAGTCCTTTCAGCTCCTCTTTGTGTGCTTTTTCTATGGCAAATGCCACCTCACTCAGGATCCCCAGGAACATAGGATTGTGCATAGAAAAGAAGCAAGCCCCCATTCCCCCACCCTGCTCCATCAAGGTCACTGCAGAGACGACACAGTACCTATCCTGTTGGCTTGTTTTCTTTAATCTCATACAAACACAGAGCAGTGCAAATATATAGATGTATGTGTGTATATATATTTAGACGTGTAAGTGTGCAGCTTTCCTTTTTTAACCAGAATGGAATCCCACGGCCTGTGTCCCCAGAGACTCTTGGCTCACGTAATAATCTGCAGAGGCCATCGTTCGGGTCAGCGCACCACGCTGGGCCTCATCCATTTTAATAGCTGCATAATAGCATCTTGCCGGGCCCTGCTCATGTCTTTATCACTGCTGGGCAGTGAGCTTCCTGGAGAGGGTTGGCCTCACTCAGCTGGGTTGCCTCAACATGTGTGAGTCTGTGTGTGTGTGTGTGTGTGTGTGTGTGTGTGTGTACATGTGTGTGTGAACTCTATATCCTCAGGCATGTACGCACAAGCATGCACACACATGCACATTATACACCACATGGTCCAATGAAAGGACAGTGTCCTTTGGTATGTTGTCCCTTACCTGTAGGTCCTGACTTCTCTTCAGCCTGACCTGGGACTTTTGAATAGGACATTTTCCTTTCATGTGCTGTGTGACTACAATGTGACAAGATGCCACATTGAAAGGTTATACAGAAGACCTTTGGACCTCAGCAGTCTAGCGGCTCAAGACCAAGAGGAAGCTGGTGGAGCAAGTTCCTCCTGAGGCTTCTACCCTTGGCTGTGCCCACTGTCTTTGCTCTGTCAATCCTTTATGCTTCTGGATCCGCTATCCCAAGGGATTGAGGCCACCCTCTTGACCTCTGAATGTTCTTGGTGAAGGCCTGTCTCCACAGTCAGTTCCCAGGTACTGTAGTTAGGGGTTTCTCCATCTGAATGGGGCATCGTTCAGCTCTTGGCAGTGTCCATGCTTGGATAGATGGATAGGTCCCTTTGTCATGAACATCTGGTCAGGAGTGTCACAGTATTTTCATGGGAGGATACACATATCAAAGGATTTTCCTGGCCTCTCTCTAACTGTACCCCAGAGGGCCATCAGGTTATGGTAAATTGTGTTTCATAGCACAGATTGTGTTCCACAGAGCGCTGTGACAGCCTGGGTTTCTTCCTCTCCTTAGTCTATAGTCTAACCTCTCCCATCACACTCTCCTGTGGCTTCCTAATGACAAATGACAACAAGTCTAGGAGGAGAACAGAACCAAGGGCTCCACGGATAGCCTTGAATATCCCCTCCTGCATCCCCAGAGCCCACAGAGGCTCCTTGGGGTGAGGCCCCCACTCCTCAACCTCACCCATGGTACTTGCCCCCTGCACCCTCCTGATGGCTGTCACATTCCACGTGGATGTCATAAGCCACACAGTCATCTGTTCTCTCTTCCTTGACAGTTGACAACTGTGTCGTCAGATCCAATTAGAGCTGTCACTCGCTACCAAGGTGTCACAAGGGAAGCAAGTTTTAAAAGGCCCTGCAGTAGCAGGGGTCGGCCTGCACACAGATCTGCCAGACTCCAGGCCCCCATCCTTCCTGTGCAGTCTCATTTTCCAAAGACACACTAGGGCGTGTGGCAGCTATAAGCCAGATCAGCCCCTCAGGCTGCTTCTACCAGGCAAGAAGTGGGTGTAACCACACACTGTAGCAAGCTGGTAAGCAATCTCTTCCAGCTTGTTCACGAGTTATGGGGAAACTGAGGCAATGCTGAGATGTGGTGCTCACTCTGTACCTGAATCCCAGCAGCCCCTGCCTGCGTGTGAGTCACTCCACCACCAATCCAGCTGTCTCTAGGGCTGTAGTCGTGACTCAGACAGTTGATCCTAGAAACTGAGCCCCTGCCATGGCCTCACCACTCTCCTTACCTCAGTGGCCCTGGGAACTGATCATGGTACCTCTTGTCAGAGGTGGAAAGCTTGCATAGGGCCACACAGTTAGTGACTGACTACAGGTGGAGCCCCCCACCTACTTTTCAGAAACCTGGATGACCCTTGCCTGGGACTCCCGTCGGGATATGACTTACACCGTCCCTAGTTGGGCAGGAAAATGGAGAGCAGGAGGTTAGGGGAGCCTGACCTGAGGCATTTTTATCTTGCCAGGTAGCTACGAGTCACCAATGTCCCTGCCCCTCTGCAGAGCTGGTCCAGCATTCCCCTGAGTCTGACCCAGGCAGCCAGTGGCCAGGCTACTCTCTTCATGGGAGCCACTTCTCTTGGGAAGACACTGTGAGGTGCTTCAGTCACATGCACCAGACAACAGGCACAGTCTGTGGCCAGGCCATTCCTCTGACTGTGCTTGGTGTGCCCTGAGAAAGGAACAGTCTGTAAGTTCGGAGTTTTAAATTCTCCCAATACAGCCCCTCTGCCAAGGCCACCCTCCACTGAAGAATTTTCCAGCCTCTTCGCTTGGGTTCAGTCTTCTGTCCGACACATCCTCCCATGCTGACCCCCAGACATTCATCTCTTGAGCAGGATGGGAACCCCAGGATGGGAACCATGAAGTAACCACCGGCATTTGCTGAACTTCTCCATAGCCTCTTACAGACCTTAGATCACCCAACCCATTGCCCACTCCCCTAGGCAGACCTTGATCAACTACCCCCATATAAATAACGGGACTCAGTGGCACTGAGCACCGTAGGGACGGACCAAGGTCACACAGCTCATAAATCATCCAACAAAAACTGCACAGCTGTGTGCAGTCCACCGTGAGCCTGTGCATTCCCTGGATGGGTGAGGTGGCTGAGGCTCCAGGACTAACAGGAAGTCAGTAAGTAGAAAACCAAGCTGGCCATGTCACTCTGCTCCCAGGCAAATGTGCTGGCCGCTGGGCTTGGCTGTTGGGGTGGCATGTGACCTGAGAGCTCCTTGGAACACCATCTGTACTTCCCTCTCCATGCTTCTCACAGCTGCCATTCAATCCCAAGGTCCTGGCTGGGAGTGCACAACCAGAGCTGTGTGTGCTCCATCCCCAGGACCCACCCTACATATGGCTGAAGTCACACTCATACCCCAGCCACGACCCTGCTGGATCAGCCCACCAGACAAATAACAGAGCAAAGCAGCATGAGCCCAATACTCAAGCCTGGAGGGTGAAAGTCTATGCTCCAGCCCCATTGCTCCCAAGGCAGGGGTAACAGTGATAAAGGTTTTAAGTTCCAACAGTGCCTGCCTGCCTTCACGGCAAAGACTGATGGCTCAGCAAGGATGGACTCCCCCTTTGAACACAAGCCACACATCCACCGGCACTGAGGGGCCGCAGTCTCAATGATCTACCTACTCAAGAGGCTCAAATCCAAGATGAATGAGTAGAATGGAAAGACAGGGAAAATTACGATTATGTGGGAGTAAAAGGAGCCTTTACCCCAGAGTGTAGCTGAAGTTCCTCACCAGTTGAAAGTCACAGATTCCAACACAATTAACCTTCACCATGAAAGTTGCCACTGTGGAGACAATATTTCTTTTACATAAAGGTATTTCCATAATGGAGTGTTAGCAGCAATGAACCGAGCTTAAGGCTTAAGGGTGTATTACCTGCACAGACAGTCTTCTTTCTCCAGATGCACACTTAAAATTTTATGGAAGTCTCACGAACAAGACTTTTATTTACAGTAAAAAAAAATACCCTAACTTTACCTCTAGAACTTAGTTTATCTGCTCTGTAATTCCACCCAGTGCCCCTTAGAGACCTCCCTGTGATCTCATTTGACAAGCACATTTGAGGTGAAATTTAGAAGTCACGAAGATTGGTCGTGGGACTTTTGTAAAGATACTTGGGACTCCTTGCGCTCTAGGGCACATGCCTTCCACTCTTTCTCCAACCCCACCTGAAATCTATGCTGAAAATGTTTCAGCAAACTCCAGCTCTGCTCCATGAGGGCCTGTCCTAGCCTTTTCTGTGGCAAGGAATCCTCCTGTCTCCACCTGAGGGAACACCTGGGAAATGAACCCCAGCGGCTGTGGATGGCAGTGTGGAACTGTGTCTCTGACTCTGTACCCACTGCTGCGGACTAACAGTGGGCACTCTGGCCACCCACAGGACACTGATAGAGCAGGAGCAGGTCCTGGGCTAGGGCTTGGAGCGGGGGCAGCTTTGGTGAAATGGGCTATGGGGACTGTCCTAGTTGGGGTTTCTATTGCCGTGCAGAGACACCGTGACCACGGCAACTCTTATAAAGGCAAACATTTAATTGGGGCTGGCTTACAGTTCAGGGGTTGAGTCCATTATCAGCATGGCAGGAAGCATGGTGGTACGCAGGCAGACATGGTGCTGGAGAGGTAGCTGAGAGTCCTACATCCGGATCCACAGGCAGCAGGAAGAGACAGTGACACATTTCCTCCAACAACGTCATGCCTCCTAATAGTGCCACTCCCTCTGGGCCTATGGGGGTCATTTTTATTCAAACCACCACAAGGACCACCAGAGAAGTCATCCTGGAAGAGTCAGGTGACCAAACTAACAGGGTGAGACAAAAGGAATGTGGCAGGAGTAGAAGCCGGGGTACTTCTGTTTCTCCCTACTCCCATTCTGTAACCAGACCCAAATTAAGCAGCAGGAAGCTGCGGTAGTAAGTACACTGGGGGATAGATAGCATCCTGAACTCTATGTAGGCACTATAGCCTACCCTGGGGTCTTAGACATCGGGTCTTGGCCCCTGAGAAATGTCCTGACAGTTTGGAAGCAGCATTAGTGGTTGAACAGAAACCTTATGTGAGCGCCAGGCACGGGGTGGGGCCCTGTGCAAACAACCGGAGGAAAGACACTGAGGTGTGTCTCAGACACTAAAGCAGGAGACTGAGTAAAAGCTTGCTGGGACTTTAGGTCAAGTACGTGTGAGTCCCTGGGTGTGGTGTGGGCAGCCTGCTTATTGGCATGAGAAGAGCTGAACTTACGGGATGTCAGGCAAGGTCCTGGTGCCCTTGGCACTGGGAACACCTTTCAGGCCCCTCCATCTCTTATTTTTCTTCTCTTCTGTACTTTTTCCCTTCCTGCCTTCCCATCCCTCCATGCCCTGAGCTAAGGATAGGCCTGGGGCGTGGAGTGGGGATGGAGCTTGCCAAGACACATACACACACATACATATACACATACACACATACATAAACACATACACACACATGTGTATGCACATTCTTGATCCTTAGAGACTTTCCCCTCCCCCTGGCCCAGGGTCTTCCAGCTGTCCCCATTCTCTTAACCTTGACACCCAAGCTGCTGAGGCCTCTCCTGAGCCCAGCTCAAGACCTCTCTTAGCTGCTTCCCCATCCTTCACCCCATAAAGAGAACGCCCCTTCCAGCAGTTGCCCTGGGTGATGCGAGCTTAGAAACAAACGCCAAAAATTAATGAAAGGCTGTTCAGGTTTGAGAAGTTCTGGATCGCAGCCTTTGCCCCCTGTTTCTCCTTATGTCGTTTACCCTCTGGAAACAATGTTTTGTTAGGAAAAGTGGAGTCCGCTCCCTTGAGCTGCTCAACACATTGCTCGTCGAGATAAGCTGACGATGATTGGTGCTATGCTCATCTGCCTCGCTTCTGCGCTGCACTTCACCAGGCCCTGACCCTGCTCTCGGTGGCACTAAGAAATCCTCAAAGCAGATGGCACAAGGGAGCCTGGGGCAGCCGGTAAGAGCCCAGGCCTGGCCAGAACCATCTGTCCTGCTGCGAGTATCTTGCTGCCGCCAGCCACACATGCACCCTTTCAGTCACATCAGCATTTTGGAAAATGCCAGCTCTGAGCAGGGACCCTCATGGTCTGCCATGGCTGCCAGCCATCCAATTTTGACATATTCTGGTCACTGGAGCTTCATCTGTGCACAGGAAGATGGAAAAGGCCATGGTGTCAAGTTGCTCCCATTTACACAGGTACTGCAGGCTTAGGGGCCATCTTGAGTCCCCCACCCCGTCACCCCCATGGCCACTGTAGGGATTCCTTCAGGGGCCAGACTGAAGCCTCCCCAGGGACCTTGCTTTTCAAAAGCCCTTCTGTGGAGAAAGCCTTGTGTCAAATGCCCCCTACCTGCCCCTGCTTTATCAGATAGTGAGGGAGGACCATTGGATGCTGCCCAAGAGGACAATGAAGTAACCAGAAAATACTTGACCATGGGGAAGTGGCCTGACGAAGGCCTCCCATAGAAGTCTCCTGAGATCATGGAAGCATTGCTCAGCTGTTTGTTCGGGACTGTCTACTGTAATAGCAGGCAAATTAACATGCATCACACACACACACACACACACACACACACACACACAGAGAGAGAGAGAGAGAGAGTCAGGGGTGACAAGAGAAGAGAGGGGAGAGGAGGGAAAAGAAGGTTTCGACTCAAAGACTAGCTGGGAAGACAGGCACATCTTAGCTTCAGTACAGTTAGATCTGGGAGCTCAGACTGGTCCCATTCCCTCTCAGACTCCATCCTCCATGTGTGGTGAGCAGTTCTGGGCTTATGTCCTTAAGACTAATGTTCTCTATGGTAGTCTGAGTGTAACTGGCCCCCATAATCTCATAGGGAGTTGCACTCTTAGGAGGCATGGTTTTGTTGGAGTGGGTATGGCCTTGTTGGAGGAAGTGCATCACTGTGGGGATGGGCTTTGAGGTTTCCTATGCTCAGGATACCACCAATGTCTCAGTTGACTTCCTGTTGCCTGCACGGCAACCACCACATCTGCCTACGTGTTTTCATGCTCCCAGTCCGTTGAAACTGTAAGTGAGCCATCCCAATGAAATGTTTTCTTTATAAGAGTTGCCATGGTCATGGTGTCTCTTCACAGTAATAAAGCCCCTAACTAAGACAGCCTCTCAGAAATTTCAGCTTGAGCTCAGAGGATGTACCCAGGCCTTGGGCAGAAACAGGGCAAAGGTCAAGAAGAGTGCCTGTGGATGGCCAGGGCTGGCTTTCAAGGGGGGCAAAATGGCAGTTTCCGAACCTGGACGGCTCTTGGTAGGAAGACGAGGTGAGATGCCAGCCTCAGAGCCTAGTCAAAACAGCTGCTCAGAGCCCGAAGCCACACCAGCTGGAGAAGCAGAAGGGCAGGATCTGTGCCTGAGAAACTCGTGTACAATGTCTCACATGCCACTGGGCATCACGTTGAGTTTCCATCAGCAAATGCTCAGTGATATGTCGGGTGCACTGATGATGGCTGCACTTCTGAGGTGCTCGATTGCTGGCACTGGGTTCAACCTGCTGCTCAGGGTGTTAAGACACCCCTCTGGAAACCCAGATACAGATGGTACCAGGCGGGGGGAAAGCTAGGGTCAGGCCAGTGGAACTGAAGAATGGAGTTGGGGTTAGCCCGTGAGGGTTTCTGAGGAGGGATGTACGTGAAAGGGGTATGGCCATGAACTGGGGCTGGGTCCATCTTTGGCTACACTGAGAGACCAAGGCTAGCCATGGGCTCTTTGATACCCTGTCCCCAAACAAGAGGAACAATAAAATATCCTATTGCTAAGAAGACACAGCAAGTTCAGTGGAGGTGGCACTTGTAACGAGGCAGGCGTCTGTGGAGCAGATCGCAGAGGATCTCAGTTTCATCACTGTGACCAACAGTCCCGAGAGGCAGGCAGGGTTCAGAGGACACAGTGAGGAAAAAGTTGAGACCAGAGTGGTGGGGATGGAGCTTAGGATGGTTGAGTTAGGTGCACTTTCAACTCTGACATTCCCACCTGTCTCCATTGACCTCCAGGGGTTAATCTGGGTCCCAGAGAAACCCTAGAGAACTGGCTGACCATAAACAAAGGAGAAGTTCAGGGCTCCCAGTGAGCCTGTGGGTCCAGGTCGCCCCCCCCCATGAAACCATTTTCCTGCAGGCAATACTCCTTTGAAAATTCCCCAGGTCCCTGAGTTGATCGGTACCCGAGCAAGGACACTCACTATTGGCATTTGGCCCATGACCCTGCACATGGAGCAAGTTGACTTTTTGGGCCTTGCCCCCATCAGAGGATGCTCCCCACTTTTGCCTATGCCAGAAACCACTTTAGAAAGCATGGGTGTTGTCAGTGGGAAGGATTGTTTCTGGCCATGAGGGACACTGAACAGGTTTGTATATCACATGACCACGGGGCCTTCACTCTGAGAGAGACCGCTTCCTGAGTGTTGCTCAGTCAGCTGGCTGTCCCACCTTCTTCTATATGGGTGGGACATCCTCACTGTCCTTGCTGAAGATCCTGCCTGAGGTCCACACATTGCAAAGTGTGGTCACTCAGTCTACCCCTGTGGCCTCTGGTATCCTCTCCTTGAGAATAAAAGGTTGACAGATTCTGTGGCCAGTTCTTATCTTTGGACCAACAGTGAGATCTTAATGAGAAAAGTGGCTCATCCCTATAACCCCAGCCACTAGAAAAACTGAGGCAGGAGGATGGCTTCATATTCAAGGCCTTGAATCTAGGTTTCAGGAGTTCCAGGCCAGCTTTAGCTAGGCTACAGAACAAGACTATCTCAAACAAAGAAAGAGAGAGGAAAGCCCTTAGTTCCACCCCAAGGTCACAAAGGTGTTTTCCATATTATAAAAGTTATCTTTATTGGTTATCTCTCTGGCTGATGTAAGGGTTCATCTGGAGTTTAGTTAGCATGAAGTGAGGGATAAAATGTTTTCTATTTCTCCACATTTGCCAACATCTCCTGCATCTATTTAACAAATGGCTTACCCTTTCTGCCCATGTTGTGGTCACTTCCCCATGCCCTCTTCTCTCCCGGCCTTGCCATCTTCCTTGACAGACCTACAGTCCCCAGCGCCTGTGGCTTCCCGTTCCCTTTTGAAGTCCAGTGAGTGAGTTTTATCCATTCCTCTCCCCCAATTTTTTTGCACATCTTTTTCAAAATGTTCTAAGCTATTCGTAGACTTTATTTTTCTATGCATAAATTGGAATCTGTTTTTCCAGTTCTAAAAATGCTGACTGCGAGTTTGATCAGATAATGTCGAGCCTGGCTGATCTGGGGAGAAGCTGACACCTTAGCACAATGGTTGCCTGGGTCTGACATGGTTGCACTAGTCAGCACTTGCTGTGCTAATGGTGCATAACAAAACCTGCAGGCCCAGAGCTTCACAACGGCAAACAACATGGCCGTTGGTGGGGCTGTGGCTGTGAGCCTGGCTGGTGAGACATCTAGAATGAAAATCTGCTTCCAGGGTCCTCGTCTCCTCTGGGCCAGTGGACTGGTCAGGGAAGGCTCCCTGGTGAGCAATAGAGCAGGAAAGAGCTCAAGCCGAGCAGTGAGTGGCTGAGGACCCCCCCCCCCACACACTACTCTGGCACCTTTTGTCAGTTGAAGGTGGCCAAGTGGACGAAGTCCACATCAGCTAGAACATTCCCCAGGTTCCTTGGTAGGGGGACACGGTACCTAACACCCTTAGAGAGGAGCAGAGGCTTAAAACAGATATTCCATCCCCCATGGAAAGGAATCTTCCTTAGCCATGTCTTTTCCACTTTTCCTTAAACTTTCCGTTGCTTCTCTGCATGGCATGGATTAATAAGGTGGTTTCAAGGGCTACCCATGTGCCTGACTCCCTCCTTCTGGCTTAGTGACACCAGACTGGAGCAGATGAAAACAAGATATATACGTGCAGGGTCCATGTGTATATGTGTACACACATATGTGTGCTTGTATGTGATTTGGGGACATGGGATGCAAGGAAGCCCATTGTGTCCATGTTTCTATAGGAAATAACAGGACAGAAGGAACCACCTCCTCTCGCATGGTCACAGATGTCAGCCCAAGCTGATGTCCAGAACACAGAGAAATGGCTTCAGCTCAAGCCAAGGCAGCATGTTTCTCCCTGTGGAGTTTCCCAGGAGGGAATGGCTCCATCTGGGCTCCTAAGATGCCCTTGGCAGTGAAGCCTAGGCTGCTGTAGATGGTTGGCCTAGGCATGGAAGGCCTGGACTAGGGCCCTGGAAATTCCAGATGGTAACCAACTTGCCTTCTAAAGTACTCTTGCATGTCTAGCAGCAAAACGAAGGCCTATCACCTAGCCTCCTCTTCCACCAGCACGCCGTCTTCACGGGCCCTTGCTGAGGCGGCTGCTAAAGCTGTGTCATGGACCCTAAGCGTGTTTCAGCAGCAAGTCTGTCTAGGGAATTCCCAGGCTATGTGTCCCTAAACAAAGCTCCTGGTGGGGACTTCAGATGGGAAAGGGCAGAGAATGAAGACAAGGTGAGGTGGGCATTTCCCTGGGAAGAGGACATCTGTGCTGAGCACAGCGGGTGGAACCAGCTGTGGTTTCCAATGGGAATCCAAGATCAGGTATGCAAAGCAGGAAGCAGAAATGAAGGAGGAGTGTAGGGAGGAGCCCTCTCTCAAGGCCCACGGGCAGCAGCCTGAGTCCCCACCCACTGTGTTCCCCATGTTCAGTCTTCATTTCTGTTTAACTCTCCCATCATACGTATTACCAAGGTGTGCCTGGGTGCCCCATGCCTGCTACAGGAGGTAGACAGCTGTGTGATGGGACTCTTAGGTGGTGTGGCTGCCTGCAAGCTGCAGGAGGGCCATCTTTGGTGCTGAAGTCCTCTGTGCTGTGCGTGGGAATCTTCAGTGGTCTATCTGCCTATATGTTGCCCCGGGAACTTACCTGGTGGTGTGGATGTCTTTGGGTCACCCGTACCCCTGTACGTAACCCTAATAAACTCCTCAGCTCACCAGGTTGAACTTGGACAGAATTCTTTCTTCAGCCTGCCCATGCCTGCCTCTTGAGGAAGAGTCACCTGACAGGGAACCAGGCAGGCGGTGGCTTTGCACAAAGTTGGTACAGAGGACAGGGCTTCACAGAGCTGCTACTAACTAAACAAACAAGGCTAATAATAATTCAGAAGGTGCCGAGCACGGTGCCCTTAACAGTTCTGTCTAATATGTGGGATAATCGCCTGCCTCCACATCTTCTCAGGGAAGAAACAAGGTCAGAAGTAAATCCTTAAGCTCAAGATCACAGCACATAGAAGACAAGAGAGTCCCATGCCTCCATTGGGTGGGGCATATCTGGTTGGTAATGGGGTTGGCACCTCACGTTCTCAGAGACTTCAAGGTAGACTTGTCTCCTATTGATTCTTATCAAAACCATCTATCTGGACAAGTGAAGATGCTGAGATTGCCAAGGATGGTGTAGCTCTGACAGCCACAACTCCTGAACACCCCAGCCTCTGTCCCTCTTTGGGAAAAGCCAGTTTTATCTTTCTCTACTCAGCATCCATCCACTGCTTCTTCTCTACCTGCACCCAGAGCAGACCACAGCTGCCTCTCTCCACCTGGATGGGGCAGAGTCTCTCCCCACAGTCTAGCAGTCCCACTCTCAGAGCACCTGCCTTCATGTTTCCATGGCAACTATTCACCCCCTGCAGGAGGTCTCAGCGGGGGCTCCTCGGTCCTCTATCACCCCCCTTCTAGCACAGAGCAGGTGCATGCAGGATATGCAGCGGGAACAAGCATGGGAGGAAAGAAATTCCGTTGTCGTCCACAGAACCTGGATGAACTCCCACTCTGCCCGGCTGAATCAGGCCGAGCTCAGGACTCTTAAGGAGCTACAGGGTCAGAGGAGGGAAGGGCAGGACTTTCTGTGGAGGCCAGGGGAAAATGCAGCATATATACACGGCAGGCCTCTCCATGCTTACTCACGCCATTCCATCTGCCTCTTCTACTCTTCCTGAACAAGCCTGGAAACAAGGACTACATTTGCCTAGCCAGGAGATGGAGAAAGTCAGTCACTTTCACTAGACCGTCATCTTAAAATTACAACTCCAATCTGGGTCTTCCTCGCCTCCGAAGGAGCAAGTGATAGCCAGAAGGATAGGTCTACCGTGTCACATGAAGGACGCTTGAGATCATGCTCTCTTTCCTTTGAAGGTGAGATTATAATTGGAAAGCATGGTTGTGCCCAAATCTGCCTCTTAGGCCCTGTAGCACAAGGAGTAGTGAGACTTGAAGAGACTGTGGTGGTCACACGGGGGGGGGGACTTAGGGAGGCTGTGGTGGTCACACCGGGTGTGTGTGTGTGTGAGACTTCTGTGGTGGTTACACTGGAGAAAGAGACTTAGAGAGGCTGTGGTGGTCACACCAGAGGGAGGGAGGGTAAGACTTCTGTAGTGGTCACACCAGAGAGAGAAAGAGACTTAGAGAGGCTGTGGTGGTCACACCGGGGGGGGGGGACACTTAAGGAGGCTGTGATTATCTGCCCTGGCAAAAACGAGACCAGGTGGAACTGAGCTCATATGAGTAACAGCATTGGCTATGGCAGAACTCAACTAATATTTATTTAAGAAATCCAAATGTTTGTGTTGTCTGTACTCCAAAGCACCACCAAATTATTCCTCATTTTGACTGGACTTTGTACAAGCAGCCTAGACAAATTAGGACCAAAGATGACTTTATAGAAATAATCCAAGTAATTGCTTCAGTTCGGATTTTTTTTTAAAGAAAAAGCATAAAAATCATGTTTGCCAGACCCCCAGAGTGTGCTCAGGACCAAATTAGGTTGTGTGAAATTGAAAATTCAGAGGACAGGAGCACTCAGCCTGCTTATGGGAAAGCTAATTGCTTGAAACAGATGCCCACTGCAGCTAGGGCACCATGTAATAGCCCAGCCCAGCCCAGCTGACAGCCTGAGATCTGGGGGTGCCAGAGAAGGTACTGCCTGAGGACACCAGCATGGCCGACCGAGCACAGGGAGCGTAGAGGGGAATCAAGGCACGCCTCGAGCCCAGGCAAGAAGCCACACCACTCATGCTAAGAAGACCAAAGAGAAACGTGGGCTTCCTATGATGTCTCTGGCATGGCCATAGCCTCACAAAGACAGAGGTTTAGAAACCAAACAGGAAGCGGCTGCACATAGTTGGGAAGCCACAAAGAGCTCTGGCAAGAGGTTTGCAGAACCCACAAGAGGATACCTGGGGGAGGGGGCGATAAGGGCCCAGGAAACACCTTCTCCCTGAAAGATATGTTAGAGCTCTGTGGACCAGAGTGAAGATGAGGTGTTGTAGACTAACCTAGCTGGCATCCAGAACCAGTTTCAAAACACCTCAGCTCCTGCCGGGACCAACATCTTCCACTCCACCCTGTGGGCCGGAGATTACAGATGCCTAGAGAAGGCGACCTCATGAAGAGCCGTTCGTGCGCAATGTTCAACAGTCGATCAAAACATATCAGGCGTGAAATGACTTGGAAAGAAAAACAAGACAATGGAAACAGGCCTGCACAGAATCTAGATTTCAAAGTTTGCCGACACAGATTTTAAAATCACTTTTATTAACGCATTCAAGAAAATGCATGACTAAATTGAGAATTTTATCAGACAACCAGTAAAGCCCATCTGCTGAGAAACAGAATGACTGAAGAGAAGAATCATGTGAGTACCAGGGACCCGGACAGGATATCACAGCCACTCACAGAGGAACGTTAATAGAACAACGACCTGATAACAGAAGACTACGCGGAGTCATAAAAAAAAGCACTCGAAACACAGAGACCAAAACTTCAGGGGAGGTCCTCCTCTACCAGGACTACAGCATCCCATCGAGGAAGGCATTGGGAATAGTAGACCCCAAGGCTGCAGATCCAGCCTCACGGAAGATGCATGGCCACTCCTAAGCGGGAAAGATCCTAGAAGCTATGTGGCCGGCCTTGGCACAGTAGGTCAGTGCCTGAAGAGCGGGTGATGAGACCACTCAGGGAGGGCTGTGCTGCTTCTTGCTTTTGTCAGGGAAGCCTGGTGACTCACTGGGAGAGGAGAAGCGAGGGGAAGGGTGAGTGTGGGTAACGGTGCTGAGAACTGGCAGGCTTGCACACACATGTAAAACAGAAATACATGAGAAGCTCCCAGCTCCCAGAATGGGAAGTGGCTTATATTAGACTAACCTTCTTGCCAAAAGCAATTATAAACCCTAGGGAAGGATTTAAATGGCTGTTGGAAGGCACCAGCAAGTGACTAAAGCAGGCAGAAGCTGGAGGCAATGCCGCCCCAGAGATCAGGGATTTAATTTGGGCAAACTCTGCATTTGTCTGGCCTTTCTCCCAGGGGAATCCCCAGTCACAGCCCACAGCAGGTGTGAACTAGGTGGCAGCAGGCTGGTGGGGGCTGTAGAGTTAAGAGCTATGTTCAGGACTTCAGGAGGCTGGAGGTGACTAAAATCCCCTGCAGTGTAAGAGGTCACATGGTAGGCCTTGTGTTGTTAGATAAACACACACACTCACACAGGCTTACACATGCTTGCAAAACACCAAAGGTCAAAGGGACCAAACAGAGAAGCCAGCAGCTGACTGCAGCAAAAAGACAGAGTGTAGAGCTCAGGTTTCACTACTTCCCAGGACCTGAATAAACACCATGAGTAGTCAGCAGAAGCCCCAAAGGAAGCAGTTAGGATTTAAGCACTATATCCTAGGGCTGGGCATGGTGGTGCCCACCTTTAATCCCAGCATTTAGGAGGTAGGCAGATCTCTGAGTTGGGGGCCAACCTGTGGCCTACAGAGTGAGTTCCAGGATGATCAGGGCTCCCATAGGGAAACCCTGCCTCGAAAGCAACAACAAAAGAAAAAGAAAGGAAAGAGAGAGAGAGAGAGAGAGAGAGAGAGAGAGAGAGAGAGAGAGAACTGCATCCTAAAACTGACTCTAACTACAGGATCAACAGGATGCACCGGACTTTTCAACACTGTGACAAAGTGCCCGATGGAACAACTTCAAAGGAAAAGATTCTTTTAGTTCATCCTTCCAGAGGCTTTGGTCCCTGGCTGGCTGGCTCCATTGTCTCTGGGATGTAGTGAGGCAGAGCACTTCATGGTGAGGAGCTTGTGAGAGAGCGGAGCTGTTCTCACCATGGCAGGGAAGCGGAGAGAAAACAATGGCATCATCTAGTTCTTGTTTCCTTTCCTTCTGTCTGGGCTCCCAGCCGCCCACATCCAGGCAGGTGTTTCCCTACCTCAGTTCATCTCTGGAAACCCAATCATAGGCACAGGCAGGGGTGTGCTTTATAGATCTACCCATGAGTCAATCCAGTCTAGTTGGCAATCAAAATAATCCTTTAATCCCCTTTAAAAGAAAACTTAGTACCCTCAGGAGGAGGTGTTAAAAACCAGAGACCCTACAATCCAGCGCTCACACGGTACCAGATATAGGTGGAGTTGGAAGAAGAAATCAAAGGTAGAAACAGAGCCATCTAGGGCATAGATGTTGGATAGGTGAAAACAACTTTAATGTATGGATGGTGATGTTGGGTATCAAGGGGGAATCGCATGTGTGTAAGGAGCGAAGAAGTAGGAAGCCTAGAACAATTCAGGGGATGTCTGGAAATGAGTGGGAAAACCAACTCAGGCTGCCGAGCTTTAAAATGAACAGTGGTGTGGCGGGGATAGGCGCAGGCATGGTCAGGGTAGTGTGCCTGAGGACTAGAATCTGAGCTAAAGTGTACTGTGAATCAAGACTGAGGGATGTCAATGACCCACAGGGCAACAGGGAGCTGTCTAATACACACACACACACACACACACACACACACACACACACACACACTTGAACAAGACAAAGGAAAGAATGCAGATCATTCATTTCTAATGCATAGTAGCAGAAACTTCTCAATAGCGTCTAAAACATCAATCTTTTAATCCAAGGAATTCAGTGAAGTGGGGCCAGTGAGGTGACTTGGAGTGCAGAGGAGCCTGAAGACCTGAGTGGCATCGCACGATGGAAGGGGAGAACCAGCTCTCTAAAGGTGTCCTTTAACCTGTGGTCCACTAATAATAGGTAAAACTTAAAAACTAAGAGAAACTCAGTGAAATGAAGGGTGATGGGAAAATACAAAGGACAGGGAAGTAAAACCACTGGACATCATAGGTAGAGGCGGGAGTGAGTGTTGTCTCCCATGGAAGACGAAGACAACCATCACAGCCAGTTTGACTCCAGGAACTATGAGGCCGGAAGACGACGAGATAAGCCATCTTTAAATCTCATCCCAGACATCTGTACCCAGACACAATGCCTTTAAAACCAAACCAAGGGTCGAGTAAAAATGTTTTCACAAATATGAGAATATAAACCACTATCTTACATCCCCACACAGGAAGGAGAGATAAAATCCTTTCCACCAAAGGAGAAATGAAAGCTGCCCCTTGGAGAGCTAAAAGGTGGATGAGCAGTAACTTTCTCCTTAAATTCTTGAAAAGCCAGTTGACAAATCAAAGGCAGAAAGAGAAAAAGTACAGAATGGAAAGGCGTCCTTTGCGGCTCTGAGGGAAGGAGAGGCTGCAGGCATTGACACACTGGGGCTATTTGCATGGCAAAATGAGATACACTCATCTTCTGGCCAGACACCAAATAACGACTTTACAGAGGTCCTAAGCCTTGGCTTGACCCAGTCCCTGGCTCAGACGCCAATGTGCAGGAAGGCAGAAAGGATAGAGGCGGGTGTAGAGAATGCTATCGGCAACATCCAGCCTGGAGGGAGGCTGAGTCGGAGGCGCCAGGCTCCCCTGCAGATAATGGCTGTGAGACGAAAGAAATAAGAGGCGAATTTACAGGGTGCAGGAAGTTGAAAAGACATGTCAGATTTTCAAAAATTGTTCGGGGGCTAAGCTGTAATGTCCAGGAATTCACATTTGAATGATAAAACCAGGCTTTTAGATACTCATCCCTATGAGAGTCAGGCTGATGCTTACAGGAGAGTGAATGGGGAGGCTGCAACGGGGCTCATTCCTGGGGGAGCAAGCTCTCTTTCTTGAATTCATGTTTTCTGGAGAAAAAAACGCATTACCCATACATTTGTTTTATTTGATTTTCTGTATGTGTTTTATTCCACAATATGATAGTTTAAAAAATAACCTGATACTTTAAAGTATGAACAGCAATGCAGTATGAATGGATTGTTTTGGTATTATTATTAGTAGTATTACTATTACTATTAGTATGTTTTAAGGGCAGAAATGGAGCAAATTTATTTCTGCTTACAGTTCAATGCTCAGTACGGCATGGCAGGAAGGTCGAGGCAGGAGCCTGAAGCAGCTGCTTACATCACGTTCACAATCATGAAGCAGCATGATTGTAATTATTTAGCCACCTGTAAGGTTGCACTCCTGGGTCCTAAAGGCAGGCACGTGTGGGCGGACCCTTGGGAACAAAGGGCCTGTGTGACACACGTGCACGCATGCGTGGTTACCTCCACTAAAGCCCTTGTGCGCAGGCGTGGGTCATCCGCCATCGGCGTCACCAGCGTCTGACACACTCACATAACCCCCCCTGCGTGCATGTGCAAGGCGTAGGGTCGCTAGTCATCAGCGTCTGATGTAGTCATGTCTTGCTACTGTGCACATGCGCTAGGCAGCCTTTAAAAGCTGAACGCGCCATCTTTACTCTCTCTTCTTTTTCCTCTTCACCTGCACGTTTCCTCGGGCCTGTGAGCACCAACCTTTCCTCATAAACTCCTAAGTGGGTTCGTTCGCGTCTCGTGTCTTCTTCCCACTCGTGCCAGACATTAACAGTGATGAATACATGTTTCCTTTTATGCAGTTCTGGATTTCAGCCACGGAATAGTTCCACCTACAGTGGGAGACTCTACTCATCTCAGTTAACACAATGAAGATAATCCTCCCCAGGCACGACCAGACAGAAACCTGGCTCCCGGGTCTACACTGTCAACTCGACAACACCAACTGTCACGGGGGTTCTGACATGTGTGGACTAAAAGGACTGCAGCTGGGTGTGATGAGGACTAGAGGAAGGATGGCCCTAAGGACCACAGCTTGATCCCCTCAGGCTCCGGCAAGCAGGGGTCACAAGGGCTTCCTTTCTCCATAGTGAGACTTCAAACCTCAAGGTCTAAAGGGTTCAGAAGGCCTCATCTTGCCCTGTAGCAACATTTAACTTTGTCTAGACTCAGTGGTGGCCTTGACTCTCCAGACTTCAGGGAAGATGTGGAAGGGTTCACTGTGTCCAAGCAATCACAGGTGAGTCCCATAACACAATTCAAGGATGTCTGTAGAAAATCAAAAATCTCCATCATCCCATAAATCAAAGTCACTTTATACCAACCAAGACTCACACTTGTGCATAGAAATAGGAAGGCATGACCAAGGGGATGGGGCAGAAAAGCTCAGAGACCAGGGACACAGCACTGACACGGATGTTAGCAAGAACATACAAAGACACTAGATGGTGTGACTATGTTCATACTGAGGCAGAGAAGTAAGGGCTGATCAGGCAAAGCAATCAGACATAGACGTGTGAGTACCTGAAGTGATTACCAAACCGGAAACCACCACATCCATGAAGGTAGGAAAGAGAGAATGAACCACAGACAAATATAATAGCAGGATAGATAGAAACCAAAATGAAAAATACCATTAAATCGAGTGTTATTGATAATTAATATTTATTTTATTTAGTAATTTTACGCCTGCGTGTGGGTGTGAGTGCATATGTGTATGCATGCATTGCATGTGTGTGTTTGTGTGTATGTGCATGTTCATTTGTGTGTGTGTTTGTATATGCATGTTCATTTGTGTGTGTGTTTGTGTGTATGTACATTTGCATGTGTGTGCATATTTGTGTGTGCGCGTGTGCACTTGTGTGTGTGTGTGTGCATGAGCACTTGTGTGTATGTGTGTGTGAGTACTAGCCATGGCACATGTGGGATGGTCTCTCTTCCACTGTGGGTTCCAGGGACCAGTCTTAGGTCACCAGGCTTGCATGTCACATGCTCTTACCCACTGAGCCATCTCATCAGCTCTTGTTACTTTTGATTTGAATCTTATCCGCATCAGGTTTTCAGACTGGAGTTTAAAGGATAAAGGCCCCACTATGCACTGCTTCCAAGGAACATTAGGGGACGATGTCCCAGACTTACACTACACCAAGAAGAGGCCATTGCTGCATCAGTATCAGACAAAGTGGCTTCCAGAGCAGAGAATGGCACCAGGTACTTAAAGATGGGTTTAAAAGGAATAAAGGATCGCCTGGTGAAGAAGGTTTGACAATCCCAGATGACTCTGCACCTAACAGAAACCACAATGTGTGAAGCAAACATGCTGGAAACGAAAGGATAGACCTGTGTTAAACGCTCTTCCTTTCCACCCACTGCGCTCAGGGCAAATAGAGGGATGGCAAGTGTCCGAGTCCAGCCCTAATATACATTGTCTCTCGGACCAGTGTGGAGGTGTGGGAATAATGGAGACACAACCCACAGGGCAATATCAGGAGGGAGTTCCAGGGTTCATTCAAATCCTGAAGATTAGGATATGCTTATTATTCAAACAGCTTTTATAGCAAAGGGTAAACTGAGGGGGAAGTTCATTAGCATTCTGTTTCCGGGGTAGGGGGACTAAAGTCACCTCTGCAACTATGGCTGCTCTGTCACATTGCCTGGATTAACACCTCTTACCAGGCCATCTCTATAATTACAAAGAAAGGAGCAGAACGATATTAGCATATCCTGATCTCATGTTTAGGATGGTGACATCCCGTCTGGAAGGCTAGGTAACCACCTCCTGTGTGGTCAGGTACGAGCTGGCCTGAAAGTCTGGCTGCCATACAATGTAAGGCCTGTATATTATTGCCCCACAGGCAAGGACATAAAAGAGACCTGATTGACACATACCATTTACCTAGCACATTCTTTTGGCCTGCATATGGAGCAGTCACACAATAGACCACTTTATGGGCCACTGAAACCTGACCTTGACATGGTCACCTGTGATGACTTGAACACATCTGCCAGAAGAATTCAGGCTCAAAGAACAGCATTGAGAGGTGGGACCTTGAGAGGGTATAGACCAGTGGTTTTTCAACCTTCCTTATGCTGTGACCCTTTAATACAGTTCCTTGTGTTGTGGTGACCCCCAAACATAACATTATTTCTGTTGCTACTTCATAACTGCAATTTTATTACTGTTATGAATCATAACGTTTATATCTGATATGCAGGGTAGCTGATATTTGACCCCTGGGAAAGGGTCATTCAATCCCAAAGGGGTCATGGCCCACAGGTTGAGAACCACTGCCCTGTGAATGGTTTTATGCCTTCATAGAGAAGGTCTCAAGCTATGTTCTTCCCAATTGCCTTCTGCCTTCCACTATATGAGACTAGATTCTCTCACCTTAGGAAGATTTAGTCTCCACTGACATGGACCTCACAACCCCTATGACTGGGAAAGATGGACTCCCTAGGTATTATCCAGACTTGGATATTTTATTCTAGCTGTACCAATGGACAAGGATAGGATACATAGTATGCTCATTAACTGCAAGGAACTCAAACCAGAAATCAGTAACAACATGGACCCCAGAAAGGCCCCAAATGTTTTAAATGCTAAGGATATATTGATAAATAGCTCACACACCAAAGAAGAAAGCCAGAGAGAAATTTAACTGTGTGCTGGGAAGACTAGGAAGGAAAGTGGAGTGTATCTGATGTGCAAGGTATCACCGACCGGAAGGCGGAGGGAAGCAGTGGCGAGAAAGACCTAGGCTACCAAGAAAGGCATCAACTTAGAGCCCTCTGCGCTCCCTTAAAGAAGCACATGAAGGCAAAAGAATTCAGCTGAAGTCAAGCAGAAATCAGGAAACAAAGAGAGAGGAATCTGACCCAGAGAGCAGAAAAACAGCGAAGTGATCAATGAAGTCACAGCTGATGGTTTTGAAACCATTTCAGCCATAACCAGATCAATGAGGAAAAAAAGCAGCAGCGAAATGTAAATACCAAAGGCCAGGAAGATGACGTCAGGACTGGGTATCCGAACACTGAGGGGATATCCAGGAAATATTATGACCTCGATTCCAATAACTTTGACAGAAAAAAACCCACCCACAGATCCCTTCAATAAACAAACAGCCAAGTTCTCCCTAGGAAACAGCCTTTCACTGGCCAAAAGGAGCTGGGTTTGCCCAATGGCTCTTCCCATAAAGGACTCCCTCATTCTATTTGAAGTGGAGAAAGATGGTCCTTTCCAAAGACCACAGCGGCTTATAGCAAATTCCCAGGTGGGGAAAAATAAATGTTCCCTCCTGCACGCCACCTGACAGTGGTTTACAACCCATGCTGGGACTCCAGTTCCAGGTTTTAATCCTATATGGGCAAGACAGTGAAGTCTCGAGAAGGTAGTAGGCCACTTTCTTTGTGACCTTGAAGGTGTCATTTGGGAGGAAGAGAGTCATACATCGTATTCTGTTACAATCTATCCTTTATGTTGGTCAAAAGGCTTGTATTTTAAATAAAACGGCCATACATTAATGAAGAAACCAGGCAACCCATCTTTTAAACAACAGCAAATGGCTCGGCTGGGCATGTCACAGGCACAACAACAAAACAGATAGTCAACAGAGTGCTGGGCCCCTTACTTATCAGAAACACAAACATTAAGATTACAGAACAGGCCGGGTGGTGGTGGTGCAGCCTTTAATCCCAGCACTTGGGAGGCAGAGGCAGGCAAATCTCTGTGAGTTCAAGGCCAGCCTGGTCTACAAGAGCTAGCTCCAGGACAGGCTCCAAAGCTACAGAGAAACCCTGTCTCAAAAAACAAAAAAAAAAAAGATTACAGAACAGTGTTTTATCCGGAATGGTTAATTAATGTTTGAATGCTTCTCTCTCTCTCTCTCTCTCTCTCTCTCTCTCTCTCTCTCTCTCTCTCTCTCTCTCTCTTTCTGTGTGTGTGTGTGTGTGTGTGTGTCTCTCTCTGTCTCTGTCTCTGTCTCTCTCTCTCTCTCTGTGTGTGCGTGTGTGTGCACGCACACGCACACATGAGTATGTGCATTAAAGACCAGAGGTCAACCCTGGTGTTGTTCTTTGGTACCTGTCCAGCTTGGTTTTGAAACCGTCTGTTGCTGGGACCTGGAGCTCTCAGATCAGATCTGGCTGGCTGGTCAGCAAGCTCTGGGGGTCCTCCTGTCTCCCCAGTCCTAGTGCTAGGATTACAGGCTCACACCACCACATCTGGCAAAATTTTTCCAAGCTATCGCTCAAACTCAGGTGCTTAGGCTCACTCAGTGAGCACTTTGCTTGCTACCTGAACTAGCTCCCCAGCCCCTGTTAAAGTATTTTATTTATTCCGTAGTGCTGGAGATCAAAGCTCATGGCCTCGAACAAAAGCAAGTGCAGCATCCCTGAGCCACATCCCCAGGAGGAATGGCGAAGATGTGGCATGGCCGAAATGTAATACCAGAGGAGAAAGACAGTCTTCTCAAGAGGGCACGTGTGTGGCATCAGGTGACTTAAGGACATCAGTTGTATTACTAGTTCCGGTTAGTGTTTTGTCAACTTGCCGCAAACCTAGACATAGCTGGGAAGAGGGAATCTTAACTGAGGAAATACCTCCATAAGACTGGTCTGTAGGCAAGTCTGTGAGGGTATTGTCTTGATTAATGATTGATGGGAGGACCCCATCCGTTATGCATGGTGCCACTGTGGGCAGGTAATCCTGGATGGTGCATAAGAAAGCTGGCTGGGCAAGCCATGAGGGCAAGCATTCTTCTATGGCCTCTGCATCAGCTCCTGCCTCCAGGTTTCTACCCTATTTGAGTTCCTGCCCTCATTTCCCTCAGCAATGGAGTGTGACCTGAAAGCTGTGAGCTGAAATAAACCCTCTGCTCCCCAAGTTGTTTGTGGTCATGGTGTTTTGTGACAGCAATAGAAACCCCAAGACACATTATCTATTTATTTGACTTCTAGCAACCCTGCCCTGGGGCTGCAAGAGGAAACGTCAATAGCCGAGGAAGCTTAACTGTGTACTCCCAGGTTAGGATTGAGCAGATGAAAGTCCTGGACTTGAACTCAGAACTCGGTTGAGCGCATGGTATTTCAGGACTTGGTCCTTCAAGCTGACATCTCTTTTCTACCAAGGGATACGGTCACAAAAGTCTATAGCTGCTGTATTTGTAATAGCCAGAAAATTAGAGCCAATTACACTGCCTGTCAACAATGCCACAGATAGAGACATGAACCTTCATGTGTTCACATGGTACAAAATGCAGTCACAAAAAAGCAACTCCTGCAGTAGTTGGGGGAGGAAGGAGGCGCAAGAGAGCATCCAACTGGCAGGAGGCATGGAGGGCTCAGGACCTGCTGTCATTCAGTTCCTATCCTGCTTGGTTTGGCTAGAAGTTCACTGTGATGTCTTATCAGCCTGTTTGTTCACTTATGACTTTGACATATTTTAGAATGTTTATTCTGTTTAAAAAATATATAAATATTATGTGAACTAGCCAACAACAGGATTCGAACCATGCCACATGGATGCCCCACAGAGTTCTGAGTTCAAATCCAGCAAGAGCAGCAACATGGCCATAAATCAACCCCATCTTCCAACCTCAGGACAACAATGTTGCTTGAGTGTGAACAAATAGAACAATTGATCCTGCTAAGTCAACATCTGGTCTACAACTCAGGCTCTAAGAGAGAGAAAATCAAAAGCCAGTAACGAGGCTGGGTCTCAGCTGAGAGGGGAGGCTCTGCATCCAGCTGCCTGGAGGGGAATCTGAGCCCCAAAGCCTGCAGCTGCCTGACCTTGGAAGTTACTCAACATTCTGTTCTCTGCTTCTTCGTCTATGAAATGCACCTAATGATGTGAGAATTCCCCTAGTTAAGACTTAGAAAGCACACAGAACGTGCCATCTCTGTGTTGGTAATTATTCTAATTAGAGCTTGGGGAAGGAAATCCTGTAGGTGGCAAGCTGTGGGAAGACTGTGAGATAAGGGGGACCTCAGGTGGCTTCAGGTGGATGAGAGTTGAGGCATCTTAATTCGGGGGAGCTGGGGCTTCCTCGTTGTTTCCCTTCCCCAGTGTCTAAACAGGATTCTCTGCCAAGAAAATCAAAGATGCTGGCAGCCCAGCTTTGAACCACCCTCTTCCATTCCCTGAGGAGGGACCTCCAAACTAAGAGGCAGGGTCCCTTTCCTGGTTCTGGGTGGATCTGAGAGGGGCTGCAGGCCAGGCTGATTCTGCCATGAGATGGGAGGGGCCAGGTTGCTGTTGTCTGAGATGTCTGGGGCCAGGTTGCTGTTGTCTGAGATGGGAGGGAGTCAGGTTGGTTCTGCCTTGAGATGGGAGGGGCCAAGTCGCTTCTATCTGAGATAGGGGAGATCAAGTTGCTGCTGTCTGAGATGGGAGGGTCCAGGTTGGTTCTGCCTGAGATGGAAGGGTCCAGGTTGGTTCTGCCTGAGATGGAAGGGGCCAGGTTGCCACTGCTTAGCTCCCCAAGCCACCCCAGTATACTCTGCACTCACTCTCCCATCCTCACCAGGTTCTGTTGCCCAGGAATCCAGTGCCTGGCTTAGATGTGATGCCTCATGAACGGATACTGTATCTACATTCTAGGTTTGACACCCAGCTTCAGGGACTCTCAGGAGCACAGATGAAAAGGGAAATCTTAGGCATTTAACTGAAAGAACACGTGTCTTTAAGCTGACATGACCATCACCAGCTTCTTCCATACTCCCCTTCCATCCTGTTTCTGAACAGTAAGCACAGAGCTAATGGGCCCGCACGGCTTTTAAATCCCACATTCTAATTATAGTTCAAAGAACCTTGTGCAGATTCAGGCATTTTTCTCTTACCATGTTTCCTGATCTTCATGAAGAACTAATTAAAACCTTTTTTTTTTCTGTTGTTGCTTGTCTGACAGTTTTGTCAATTTGCAGTCTGACACACGGAGTTAATTGTAAGAGAAGGGCATCAGCTGATCCTTCTAACTAGGATGCCAGGGCCCAGGAGGGCAAGGGGACATGCCTCTGAGAACCATGGCACATCAGAAAGAAGTCAGCTGCTTGGTGAAGGCTTAGAAAAGTCACTCGAGAGAGTCATACATGTGGCCCTGTCTGGGAAAGCTGAGGTCACCATCTAGCAGGAACTTGAATAAGCACCTAGAGGTGTGATAGATGTCACCCAGGACCCACTACTGCTTTACATGGGACACTGAGGCACTCTGAGATCAGAGATCAGGAATGGCAAAGGCATGCCTCCCTAACTTCTCTTAGCAGCCTTGTTAAAATGTGACAGCTGTCCTCATCACCCAAATAAAAAGCTCAAAGCTGAGAGGGGTCCGGGGATTAATGACTGAGTGAGGAGACAGGGTTTGATTCTATGCCAAACTGAAGCCCACCCTCCTCCCACCTTGAAAAGCTGAGCAAATTCAGGGCCAGGAAATAGTGTGGGTACACGCCTGTACCAAAGGACTCCAACTGTGGTTCTTCTGACCCAAGACACTCTCTCCTATGTATGTCTGGGTGAGAGAGATACCAGGTAGGTAGGTAGATCGATAAATAGACAGAGGAAGATGATGTAAAAAGTGGATACATGATGATGGATAAAAGATAGATGGATAGATAGAAACCAATGGTAGACAGCTAATTAGAGGATAGATGATTAGATAGATAATAGATAAAAATAGATGATAGATAGATATAAAGCCAATGATAAATAGATGATAAGGTAGATGAAATGTGGGTATATTATAAATATACAGATTATAGATGTAATAGATATTAAAAGTGAAAGATAATGGATGATAGGTAAATAGGTGGTCAGATAGATCATAGGTTATAGATATGTAGGTATATATGATAGATACAATAGGTGAGAGACATATAGATGATAGATGATTGGATAGATAGTTGATGGATATGATAGGTACAAGAAAAATGGGCATGATAGGCATATTTGGTAGATAATAGGTAGAGGATAGAAAAATAGACGATCAGATAGATAGGCAAATAATAGAAAGATGGATCAATCCTATCTTTCTATGTAGAAGATTAACTCTGACTATAATCTAGGACAAAATGACTTTTAGACATGTCACACTAAACACTTCAAAATGTAGATATCATAAGAACCTCCATCTTTCAGGGCGCTCCCAAGGGTGACAATGGGACTGTGAACCAGCCAGCTGTCATGCACCTCTTCAGTCGCAGAACTTGGGAAGTTTAGGAGGGAGAGGCAGGCATATCTCTGTGATTTGAGGCCAGCCTGCTTAACACAGTGAGTTCCAGGACAGACAGAACTACATGGTGAGACCCTGTCTCTAAAAAACAAACAAACAAACAAAAATGGACTGTGCACCAGGGCACACGGATCTGGAGGAATGGGCCACTGAGTGTGGCTCTTGCATGGGAGACTCATCTGGAGATAGCTTTCTATCTCAGCTAGTTTGGAGCCACTAATGAAAGTGGAGAAGGCAAGTGGGGGGGAGGACAGCCTTCATGACCTTTGAAGAGAAAGGAGGAAGAGACTGGAGGCCGTGAGCGTTACACAAGTGGGGTAGACCCCAAAGGCAGATCGAGGGCTCAATTGACTCAGTCCCCATGGCTACAGGTCTGAACAGTACATCTTCAGAGCCACTGTCTTGTCTATTCTGAGAACATTCTCCTGGCTACCGCAGGCTATGCACTGCTGTCCCAGAGAAGGGATCTGGGCACGTGGAGCTGTCAGTACCGTTGGGAGTGTGGGACGAGCGCTGTGGTTTGAACACATTTGTACTGGGTGAAAATATGACTTCATGGAGTATCTAAGATGAACTAAACCTCCTTCCATGTAGTGATCCACTCACAACACAGGCTTGCCCCACACACTTTCAACCAGGCCGTTGGTCTCTGTTCTCATCTTGATGCCATGGATTTCTTGGAAACCGTGGTAAGGGATGTAGAGATGAAGACAGGAAATAGGATGTCCTGTGGTGGTGGCTGAGGCCTTGCAAGTGCACAAGGCTATGTGTGAGCAGAGTGGGCCAACTGCTGTGACAGACCCTGACGTGACTGTTAATAGTTCAGTACACTGACTTCCCTGAGCCACTCGGAGTAGAAGCAACTGTGGGACCCATTTTGTAGGGTGACCAGCTAGCGCTACAAGAGGATCGAAAGCTGGCCTTCAGTGTACCTGCGTATGACAGGTTCAGTGTACACAACCAATGTCTTCCCTTCTCCCCAGCCCTTCCCTTCTGGTCTCTGCCCTGCTGCACAGATGGAATCCAACCAGTTATGTAATGGTTGTGATTTACTGGGTGATAAAATAGCAATTAAATATGCAGGTGGATGTAGCCATAAATTGCATGTTGAGCACCTTCTCTGAGCTCACAGGGTGATCTTAACTGAAAGTTGAATTCAGAACCAAGGATAACATCACTTGCAGCACAGGCTGCAGTTGAAGGTCCTGGGTCCAAAGAAACTAGAACCTTACATTATTTCATTCTTGGGGCCACTTGATATCCTATATTGTGACATTTCACTCTCCTGAGTTGTAGTTGTCTGTTGTAAATATCTTTCACACATGTACAGTGTACATATGTGTGTGATGTTTCTCCACTCTTTTGAATTATAACTTTCTGTTGAAAAAATCTTTTACACATGTGTAGTGTACATATATGTATACGGCAGTGTATGTGCATGTCTATGAAGTACATACGATCATCTGTGACCCAGAGGACGACTCAGTCAGTAAACTGCTAATAAGCCCGAGGACCTGAGTTTAATCTTTAACATCCATGTAAATGTACGTAGTGGTACATATTTGTAATCCAGCACGGGGAGGCAGAGACAGGTAACCCTCCAGGGCCTACTGGCTTGCCACCGTAACTTGATCAGTGAACCCCAAATTCCAGTGAGAAAGAATCTCTCTCTCATAAAAAGTAACAGATGGCTACTTAGAAATAATAGCTTAGGTTGACCTCTGGCTTTCACATGTATGTGCTTACATGTGTTCACATAAACACACAACCAAGCACACAGAAATATATATACTCATCTTCTGCACATACATGTTGTATATATGCTTGTATACATATGTACATGTATGTGCACACGCACACAAAATGTGACTCCATGCACCTGTTACTACCCTCCTGGTCATCACATGGCCTGAGCAGACACTCTGCTTGCTTCTCCTCCTCTCCCTCTGTTACCAACTGTAATAGTAACCTGGGTGTTCCCTCCATTCTACCAGACAGTGCTTGTCAGCGACTCCCTGTGACCAGGACTGATGGTAATTCCTCGTGCTTCATTTGATTCCATCTGTTGTCAGTATTTGGCAAGATGACCCACCCTACCCACCTATCTTAGTTAGGCTTTTATTGCTGTGAAGAGACACTATGACCAAGGCAAGCCGTATAAAGGAAAACATTTAACCGGGCCTGGGTTACAGTTAAGAGGTTTAGTCCATTACCATCATGGCGGGAAGAAAGAAGGAGCTGAGAGTTCTAAATCTTGATCCACAGGCAGCAAGAAGTGACTGCCTTTTGAGCTTCTGAGACCTCAAAGCCCACCCCCTAGCGATGCACTTCCTCCAACAAAGTCACATCTATTTCAACGAGGCCACACCTTCTAATCCTGCCACTCCCTGTGGGCCTATGAGGGCATTTTCATTCCAATAACCACACCACCTCTTGCTCCCAGGACACCTTGCACTCTTGGTTCCCCTCACCTTGCCATACCTCTGCAAGTCCCTGGGAATTGTCACTAGGTCGTTTTTTTCACTTAACTCACTTCCTACATGGGATAAGTGTCCAGGTCTGATTTTTTTCCCCTGAAACTTCTGATTCATGTATCCAAGTATTGGACCCAAACTCCATCCAGAGGTCTAAAAGATGTGACAAGCCCAACAACCTGGTCCAGTTCCCTGCCTTCCCACCTGCATCTTCTCAATGGTTTCTTGTGTTGGAAGCCTTGGAGATACTCTGGCCCCTTGGTATCACACCAGCTATGTCCAACTCAAGAAGAGAAAAGCTTTCAGAATAGACTAAGGTGCCTGCCCACCTCTTACCACCGCCTGCTGGCTCCTTAGGTCTACTGCTGCTATCTCACCTTCCCATAGTCCTCTCTGCTCACACCACCTTGCTTCTCTGCTCTCTATCCCTTTCTACCTCCAATTCTCTCTATCTCAACACCTTCCTTTCTCTCCCTTTCTCCGTGTGTCTCTGTCTCCTTCTTTGTGTCTTTGCCTCTCTCTTTTTCTGTCTTTTTTCTCCCTCTCTGGTACCCCCTCCTCTCTCTGTCTCCCGTTATCTTTGTCTCTACCCTCCATTTCTGCCTCTCTCTAACTCCCTGTCTCCTTAACACCCTCTCACTTTCTCTAGCTTGCTTCTCTTCACCCCTCTTCCTCCTTCCTCTTTCTTTCTCCTGTCTCCATTTCTCTCCCTCTCCCTTTATCTTCTCTCTCCCTCCCTCCTTTATCTCCATATTCAGCTACAGGCCAGTGCTGGAAAACTGGCCAGTGCCCCTTCTCTGCTCACACTCTGCGAAGGTCTCCACCTCCCTAAAAATGTAGCCTGAGCCCTTAGAACTTCCTAGAAAGTCCTAGGACTCCCCCCACAATCTCTCAGCATCACACCCCCTCCTGATGACATGGACCCAAGACTTTTCTTCTCCCTTGCTGCCCTCTGATGGCAGAGATGACTCTTCCCCAATGCCTTTCAGACCTCACCTGCCCACCTTCTGCAATGGTTCCTTTTGTCTTTGATACATGCCATCACTTGATCCACTCTTCCCCATCTGCTTTTCACACATGAAAGCTCCAGGGGGTAGAGCCCCCCGTCTTGCTCTCTGTTCTAAAATGTCCATATTGTGTGGATGGAGTGCAGAAAGGATGGGGAGAATGACGACACAGGCCACACCCCATTACTGCTTTGCTCTGGACGTCAGGGCTGTCAGGCCAGTCTGTGTTTCTTGCATCCAGTTTGCAGAGTTTACTCTGCTCTCCCCAACTGCTGTGTCACCTGGCAAACTACTAAGGAATCGAATGACAGCTGCCAGAGTGGGCCTTGGGGCCCTTTCAAGATCACATTCTCATAGCACAGCCTAGGTTCTAGGAAGTCCTAGGACTCTGAGTTCAAGGTCTATGAAACTCAAGGCATCTGGGTGGGAGAGGTCAACCAGTTGCCCCCAGGGGCAGGTTTGGGGTAAGAGCAAAGAAGATATTGGTTAAAGCACATCTCTCCATTTGCTTTCCAGGGTAGATAGGCAACAGGGGAATTGGAGACAGCACACCTCTAGGAGATTCCTGGAAATACAATGTCTGCAAGAAGCCGGGGACCTCTGTTTCTGAGTTCCCTTCAGTGTTCATGCCTGATTGGTGTCATTCCTTGAAGTGACTTCTCCGAATGCCCACCCCTCCAAAGGGAGATGGGCCTCCTGCTGTCTGTAAGCATCAGCTCTATCTCAATGGGCAACTCATGGGCGATTTGATGGGGCGTTGGTCTGCAAGTGTGCGCATAACAGAGGCACATGGATGCCTAGGCGTTCTTTCTAAGTGGCTGTATATAATGAATAAAGGAATAAACTGAAACATCATAATTCAGGCCTCAGAGTGCAATCAGATACTTGAGAGAAGCGTGGTCACGTCTGAAACGGATGAACAAGGGGACAGATTTGTGGCAGCAGCAGGCAGCTTCCTGCTCAGAGTCATCCCCGGGTGCTTCACCAAGCCCCACCACGGAGACACATGCACTTCGTCACCATTAATTGTGCTCAGGATATTTATGAGTTCGGTTGGCTGTTAGCAAGTTGGCCCTGCCGCAATTAATATTTACATGTGCAGCACCCAGTGCTGATAATGGACAGCTAACAGGCTTGGTTAATTGGTTCGCCACCCCCACCCGCTCACTGTATCTTTCCTGACCAGGGGAGGCGTCTTTCCCAGGAAATCTTATAATGGGCTTTTCATGTGTTGGTGATTTTAATTACTTTTTTATTGCTATGCAAATCTCTCTTTCTCTAATCTGCCAGCTAAAAGCAGGGACCACGGAACTAGCCAGAGTGGAAAGCAAGTGACAAGAATTGCATTGTAGCTGTGGCTGCTGAGGCTGCCGGCCATCGTGCTGAGGAGATTCAGGAAAGGCCACCAGACACAAGCCAGGGGAAGGGAAGGTCTATCCCCAGGGTAGTGTCCAGAGCTAAGTCCAGCAGCAGATGGGGCTCCCAGGAGAGCAGTGTCAAGGTCACCAAGGCAGCACTGACTCTTGGGAGCCTGGCACATAGAAGGACCGACTCACATTCTCTAGTGGTGGCATCTAGGAGAGGAACCAAGCTCGGAGAAGGTGGACAGCAATGCGTAGCAGAGCGGGGCTGCTGAGACTGCTGGCAGCTCATTGCCAGAGCCATACCACACCCTAGCTGCCCTGCCACTGTAGAGAGTCAAACCTGCCCACCATGATGGGACTCCAGGATGAAGGGCCTGGTGTCCTGGTAGTATGAGAACACCCCAGGGCTTCTGTCCACCACTGTGTAGGAGACAAGATGGAGGAGTGGAGGACCTCTCTGTCTACTGCCCCTGCTCCTCCTAAGACAGGGTGGAGCTTCAGTGTCTCAACGGGCTGAAATGGTAGGCACACGGCGGCAGTTCCCAGAGCCAACCTGACACGGATGGAGCCTGTAGGAATTTAATGAAGCAGTCAGGGTAGGGTGGAGTCTCTTCATCCCGGCCAATCATCCTTGGGTCCCATCTCTATGCCACAGCCTTCCCGGATGTGATTTCACATACACTCCCACACTGGGGTGCACGAACCAGAGTGGCTGGCCCAAGAAGGCAGTTGTTTCTCCCTGGCTACTTTGGCTTCAGGCTGGGGTAGAGCCAAAGATACTTCGAGACAGGACGATAAGATGGAGACAAAGGGGACACTTAGCTGGCCTGGCTTTTCCATCACCCAGAGTGAGCCCGCCGCCTGCCTGCGTTTTACTCCGAGGTCACAGATGTGACTTCTGCAAGCTGTTTCTCTCCCTGCACCCCATTGCTCTCATCTCCAAAATCTCAGGGCTCTGCTAGGAGGCAATGCCATGTTACTGATCCATAGGTTACAAGAACACTTTGCAGTGACCAGTTGCAGGATTATTTTAACGTGTATTGAGAAAATGTAGCAGCCAGGTGTAATGGCAGCCATTGGGCAATGAAGGCAGGAGAATCACCAGTTTGTGGACAGCCACAGTTCAGCTGATAAAGGACTCGCTCTGAGGACTGAAGGCCTAAATTCCATTCTTGGGGCCTGTATGTTGGATGGAGAAAGAACAGAAAGAAAGGAAAAAGCAAGCAGCGATCATTTATCAAACTTACAATTCCACAATATTATTTTGTGGTAGTTTTCAAACAATGAAAGAAAACTTGTAAGTTTAGTTAAAAACAGGGCGTGACGTATAGCACAACTCTGGGTGGATGGGATTTGGTTGAATTTGGGGAAAGGCAAGGGAAATCCAGGTCCCAAGATCATTCATAGCTGCAGACCTGTCCCTTGGTGTGCAATCATACCTTCAGTGGCCTCTCATCACCAAGTGCAGGCAGATAAAGAGTCAGCTGTAGAGCCCAGATGCCAAAGCCAGGGAGCCCAGGCCTATAACCAGGTTGCCACAAGTTCACACAGAGAGAAAGCCACATTTATAAAGGCACCCACTCTTGCTCAGAGACACACATGCTCTTCCAGTCCATAAATCAATTAATTCCTGCAACTGGGTAAACTGTGAGGAAACATTCAATAACCCCCCTAAATGTTCCATCCGGGGCCCCTCAATGGCTCATTAGACTATATGAGGTGTGGGTAATTGCCCGAGAAGCACGATTCCCCATCTCATTGCCTTGCCTCGGTCTTCAGCTTCCTCTGAGGCAAAGCAGGAAAACTCTGTGCAGGGCTACACAGAGCATCGTGTGTGCGTGTGTGTGCATGTGTGCAGACACATGTGGGTGATGTCTCTCTGGGATCAGAGCCCTGCTCATGCTCATGGAGAAAAGTGGCTGACACACAGAACATGCTGGCTTCAGGGACCCTGTATCTGTACCATTCTCTTCTCTGCAGGGAGGGAGAGGTTCCATTGTCACAGAAGCTTAGGCCCTAGGGGACAGAGCATTGCTTCCTCTGTAAGATGAGCATCTACCTAGCCATGGGGCTCTGGGAGAAAGTGGCTCAGGTCACAGGGCCTTGGTACATGTCACAGGGAAAGATCTAGGGGAAAGGGGGAGAAGCCATTTCCCCCTTCTTCTATAAGAATGTTCCTTGCCTCTTTTGGGATTCAGAGAGGTGAAGCAGGGCCATCGGGGTATACTAGCCTGCATGTGTCCTTCAGCATCCATGTCCAGAATTTCAGAACACAATTTGTGTGGGAGAGAGGCTGTGAGATTTGCCAAAGTAAGGCCTCACTGGGTTAAGGAGTCCTTAACACAATGGCTAGTGTCCTATAGAAAAGAAAGACAGAAGCCAGGCAGTGTGGCACATCCTTTTAATCCCAGTACTTGGGAGGCAGAGTCAGGTAGATATCTGTGAGTTCGAGGCCAGCCTAGGCTACAGAGTGACCTCCAGGACAGGCTCCAAAGCTACAGAGAAACCCTGTCTCGGAAAAAAAAAGACAGAGACACAGGCAAGAAGTCTGTATGAAGACAGGACAAGATGGCCAAGAATCCAGGGAGTGCCATTACTGCCTCTCTTGGCACCTGCAGGAGGATCCAGCTGCCCATACATGGGCTATAGCTTTAAGGCTTCCAGCATTGCCAACCATTGAAGCCGCCACCTGGCAGTTTCTATGACTCTGGCAGACAATACAGGAGGAAGGGAGCTGGGCTCAGGGCTCTCCTGCTACCATCTCAGCTGAGGATTTTTGGCACCTCTAAGGAAAAGGGACAGTTGAGATACAGGGGAGCCAGTCTGGCCACCGAAGTCTCTCCTGCCCTAGAGCAGCACAGGCCTGTAGGTGGCTGGGCCCAAATGAAGGGGAGGGCAAACAGAAGAGGGGAAGGAGGTGCTGGGCCTCTCAGGGCAGACACAGTTAGTTAGGGCAGGTGCATATGATCAGAATCCCAACCCAGCAGGGCCCTTGGCCCTCAAGGACCAAGACCCAGAGTGTGACCCAAAGGTTAGGGAGAGGGACCCATGAGGAAACAGTGGATCTGAGGGAGGGCAGGTGAGGCTCAGGTGCCCCAGGTGTGTGAAAAACAGAGACCTACTCCACAGAGAGAGAGACAGCTCCAGGCTAGAAGAAGGAAGAATTAAGGAAGAGTTAGGAGGCAGGGACACCAAAGAAGGCAGCTACCAGATACTCCAGAGCCTGGCAGAGAGACAGCCTGCCCCTTGCCAGGTGTTAGGAATGCCTAATGACTGACCACATTGCCGATCTATCTGACTGAGAACTCCCTCTTCAACATGATCGCTGTCCCATTCCCTTCATCGAGCTGTAAGCAGGGATCACCGGCAAGCTCCTGGTATGTTGCTTCATTTACCCAGGGCCAGTGAGGGATTGGGTTGCTACCCATAGCTTGATCCAGGAGTTACTGAAGCAAGATGCCAATGGTGTAGACAGCGTCAGGGTCAGGGATGCGCAACAGGAAGGAAACTCAGTGCTGGAGTCTGGGAGGGAAAGAAAGCTGGCCCAGCCTAACAACCAAGGGCAGTTGAAGGACACTAGAATTATGCTAGTGATCAAATAGTTCCCCCCCTCCAAGACTTGACCAGGAAAGAGAGCAGGGATGGTGGTCTTGACCTCTTCACCCATCACTCCATGGAGCCAGTGCCTGGGTGCAGAAGGCCTTAGAATAAGCAGTCTTCCTGAAGCGTCGTCCTGCCTGGTCCATCATCTTTTCTGTCAGCATGGTCTCCCAAGGCCACCAGCTGGCACTGGTAATTAGCAGTTGTCTTTCTGGCTGTCTCGTCACCTCCCAGGAAGTCCCACTCTGTTCTTCATTAGCGGCCATTCACTATGTCAATTACCAGCCAGGAACGGGACAAAGGATGCCTAGGGCAGCTCCCCACTCAGCTCTTGGCTCAGCTGGGAGACTTGAAGCTGAGTAGGACTTGGGGGCAGCTGGTCTACCCGCCTCCCCTAGTGTAGGTCATCTCTAGAGATGGAGGACGGGTAGTTTTTTGGGTCTCACTGAACCGAACTTCAGCATTTTGGGGTTTGTTTACAAGTCTACCATCTTTGGTGCTATAGAGTTTGCTCCCTTGAGCAGCCGTGACCCCATAATCCATGCCACTGGTCCTGTTCCTGCCTTTGGGAACCACATGAAGCAGACTGACTGGTCTTCCTCTCAGTCCCTCAGAACGTGTGGTAGGCATCTGTTCCCCTCGTGATGGCTACATTTGTTCTCATGGGGGCAGAGCTGAGGTCAAGACATGCTTTGGTGGCCATGGCAAATGTTAGAGGGACCTCAAGTCATGGAATGTTTGGGCATGACCCATGCCCTTGATTTAACGAGCTGCATCCTGTGTTTGGTGGACCTCTTTCATGATGCTTACAGCTACACAGAACTGGTGGGAAAGCACGCATGCTTAGGCACATAGCTAAGTCACAGGCACAACCCTGAGACAGCAAAGCCTGGACTTCCTCTGCAGTCCAGCTGTTCACAATAGATTTAGCGCTCCGTCTCTGAGGTGACATAGGATGCTGTTCTACCTGTATCATACCCAGTGGCCAAGCATCTCAGGCCTCAGTTCTAGACACCCAGGAGGGCCAGGACGTTGTGGTTGTGAGCATTGGCCTATATGTGCAGTTGAGGTTGAGGGCCCAGATAGCAGGCAGATGCACACTCAGGCTTTTGCTGTGCTGTAGCCAGCTCCATTTTGTCATCTACTTCTAATGGGGTTACTACTATAATTTACTTTTAAATGGGGTTCACTGTGTAAGTATCTACATCCCAGTACATTTATCATGGGCTACAGGCCTGTGTGGTCCTTAAAATTTACCCCCTGGACTTACAGAGATTAGGATGATAGCAATGATAGCAGGGACTCCCTTGATCACTTTTGATGTCTCTTTCCCCTGGTATCTGCCTTCCCCCAACACTGGTGATTATAGAGGCAGATCACCCACAAAAACACCTGAGGCCATTAGGAGGATTCTGCCATTCACCTCTTCTTGCAAGATCCCTGAGACCCAGCAACGCAAGTCAAGGTCACAGCCAGCACTATGGCCTGCAGATCATCAGGAATGAAGATGCTGGCCTGTCAGTGCTGGCCTCTCTGCTATGAGCCCGAGCGCTATTGGTTGGCATTGGGCTCCTCTTGAAGGTGTAGGGTAGAGTAGAGGCAATTGTGGCTGCAATCTGGTCCATTGCACTCCCTGTAAGCTCAGAATGCCTGTAGCCAAGAACAACTCTCCTATCCACATGCACAAAAGAGACAGGAATGAGGTAGACATGTCCCAATCTCTACACTAAACAAGTCACAGAGCCATTGTCTATGTCAGTGGGCTGCAATTATGGCCTCATCCCTGTGCCTGGTGAGCAAGTCGAGATACACAGTGTGAGAGCAGGAAGCTTTCCCTAGGCCTCTCGATGCCCTTGAAGCTCAGGTATCATCTGAACTGCATGGTCGCAGTCTCTGCCCAGAAGATCTGCATCACATGTTCCCCAGCCCCGAGTCCTTCTAGAGCAGGGGCTATGAAAGGTGCCAAAGTACCATGTCATGGCCAAGGTCCTCAGCCTGTCCTTCATTAGTTCTTGGCTGGTCCACTCTCTCAAGGGAGGCAAGTTTTCCCCACTGGCATTAGACTCCCATCAAGAGCCGGCCAGGAGCCACCTCCATGTTCAGTGTCTCTTATATGCAACATTAGGCCTAATTTGCCCTCTGGGGCACATTTGTCAGTGGAGGTGACAGGACTTGCAAAGCCATTACAACTGGCCTGGCAGAAATGAAGATGTTTTAAAGAGACTCCTGAGTCTCTCAGTCTGACTGACTGTCTGACGACTATTAAAACAATGGACCTCAAAGAAATGGGCATTTGCCCCAGGAATCTCACCCTGGGAGAAGAAAAGGGTACCATGGCAGGGGCGGGGGGGAGACGGGGGGAGTTGTTTCCCTTAAAGGGATTTCACAGGGTTCTAACAACTCTGTCAAAGCATCTTACAGATGAGACTGAAGCCCAGACAAGGCTGGTCAATAGTGGGTCAATGGGGGTGGGGTGGGGCATGTGAGGCAATTTGGGGCCTACCATTTAAGCATGAATCTCATTTAAGAACACCAAAGTCAGACTTGGAGAGTTCACTGAATTTCTTTGTCCCTCTTCCCAATGTGGGCATACTGAATACATCTCCATTTTCTGCTTTCTACATTTCATTCAACTCGTTTAGTGGGTTTATTGAAGAAGGGTATCCAGATCTGATTTGGAGCACCGGTTGTGACCCCCAAGTTTGGCAGCATACCCCTGGGATTAAAAAAGTCAGACGAAAGCCCTGCCTGGGAAAGTACCAGCTGGAAAAGTGTGAAAGTGAATTCAACCATGCTGTCTGGCTAAACATCCAAAATGGCGCCCTTACAATAAATACCAGTGCTGAAGAGGTGGAGGGGGGCAGGCAGATCCATGGGGTTCCCTGGCTAGCCAGCCTCGTCTACTCAATGAACTCCAGGTCAGTGAGAGACCCTGTCTCCAAAAACAGGGTGACAGCACCTGAGGAATGATGCCCAAGGTCTCACATAGGCATGCGCACAAAAGTGCAGGCACACATATGCGAGAGAGAGAGAGAGAGAGAGAGAGAGAGAGAGAGAGAGAGAGAGAGAGAGAAAGAGGGAGAGACAGCAAAAGTGTGGCAGACCTCTATCAGAATCTCCAGCTGTCAGTATGTGGCCGCTTTCTGTGTCCCTCTACAACAGAGCCAGAAAGCCAGGGCCACTTCCCAACTCCCCACCCCCTGTAACTATTACACAAGTTACTTGGGTGCCCCACCCAAGTCAGTATCCTGGGACACCAAGATACAAAAAACGTCACCACTCAGGAGGGTGAGCAGCCCAAGCAAGCCACATCAGGATGATACTGCATCTTGTCAGGACCATCAGGGACCACTCCAGACTGAGACTTGGCTCTTAAATTTTCTACTTGGCCTCAGCCTGCGTGCGATTTTGTGAGTTTCCCAGTGTGCTTTCAGGGCAGCCTGCTCTAGCTGAGTCTGAGGGCCATGCTCCCTCTAAGGGAGGTCCCCAGCCAGTAGAGAGGAAGGTCAATCAAATCCTCTGTCCTCTACCACTCCTCAGCCACAGGCCAGCACACCACCTTGGAAATGATGTCCTTGATCCAACATCAGCACCAGCTGATCTTTCGCAGGCTCAAACTCTTCCCGCAGTCCCTTGCTACCATCAGCAGCTGAATAACCTCTTCCTACATACAGACCGACACCTTCATTCCTCTCCTCTCCCTCCCAGGCCAGGCCCACTCCTCCATTCTGTTTGTCTATGCAGGCCTTAACATTCACAGTTACACCCACCCAGTTATCCCCGCTTGCCCACTTTATCTGTGACCATCAAAGCTTTTCCAGGCCTTCCAGAGGCCCTCTCACCTCAGACAGTTAGCTTTTCCTTCTCTCTCTTGCAGGCTTGGGCTGCTCAGCTGGAAAGAAATGTCTCAGGGACAGTAGCCACATGCCCCCTTCTCCCTTCCTGACCATCTCCAGGAGCGATCCTTATTCCGCACAAGACGATTTGAGGCCCCTTCCAGGTTGCCTGCTACTTCAGTCCTGGGAACCTCCTGCTATTGCTCCCGGTTAGCTCTCTGGTCTCCGGAAGCCAAACCCAATTTTTGGTTGGCCTTGCAGGGGCAGCATTCAATAGCCCAGTCCGCCTTATGTAAAGTCTCCTCCTGGTTCCTCCTTTGTGATTTTGGAGCTAAAAATAAAGTCCCTGGAGACCTGGTCACAGCCATTGTGGCTGCTATCACAACATGGTGAGAAGCCTGATCAAAATTATTATGCATTGTTGACAGGGGAGGCAACTGAGCACTTATCTCCCTGCGACTTTTAAATCGTGCCTCCTCCTTTTGTGCCAGGGCAAAGCAATAATTTAGATAATTGGACTGCGAAATGAGTTGGAGGCGAGTCGCTGAGGCTTTGGGCCTTCTGCGATACTTCCTCTTTGTTGAAAAAGAATGGAATCTGAAGAAGCAGGCTTCAGTCAAACAAAGGCCCCCCTGAGCAGGACCACAGTAGTCAATGCAAGACACTGCTTCAGGGCCTCCGGGTGTTGCGAAGCTGCCTCCTTGTGCAGTGGGGTCTCCAGTGCCTAGTCTCCCTTTTATTCCAGGAGTGGAAAGTCTCTAGAAAGAGCTCTCTGCAGTGGGTGGGGGACAGCGGTTTCCTGGGAGAACTTGTCTTTTTCCTGGTGCCACATGGGTAGCAGGGCCTCGAAGGCCTAGCCTCTGGACATGCACCATAGATGGGGTTTTGGGCTTGTTGGTCCTCGCTCGCTACTCAAGGTTTTCTGGGACATTACCCTGTCCATCACAGAGAGTTAACCCCTCAGGGACTCCTGAACAACTCCCCCTCCCCGAACAGTTCTTTTCTCTACCCTGATAGCCAGAACAGTCTTCATGGAGTATAAACAGAGCAAGAGCCCCTGGCTCTTCATCCTCCAGTGACCACCCATGGCACATGAAAGCAGAGGAATCCAGGGCTTGCCGTGCCAGCTCCTTTGTCCATTCATTATTCCTTGGCCCTCTGGCTGCCAGGACAAGGGACTTCTGTTCTATCCCAACCCTTTTACTAATGTTCCCTCAATCGGGTCACTAGATACAATACGGGGCCTCCACTTAAATTTGAGTGTCTCATGAGCAAAAAAATAAAGTTTGAACCGGAGTCTGTTCAAAATGAGGAGCTTCTTACGGTACTATCTCCAAGACCCCACAGGAGACTTTAGACAAGGCAGCTTGCTGGAAACTGATGGAGACCATAGGGCAGGGGGTGAGCTCCTTAGGTGAGTGTTGCTCCTGCTAGTTTGTCCTCCCAGACTCCAGCCCACTACCCTTTACAGGAAATGGCTCACTCACTGGCTCAGATTAGAAACCAGTACCTAGGAGAATCCTAGAAATAGATACCTGGAATTCCTGTCCCCTCTGGCTTCTCTCCCACAGCTTGCCACTCATATCTCCTTCCACCCCGGTGTATCCTGCCCTTCCAGCTTTCGACACCTCCACTTCCTGTCTCCCTCCATCTGACCGTTTCTGGCCCTCACTTCTCTCACGTCCTGTGTTCCCATAGCCAGAATCTTCTGAGAGAATGAACTATGGCTCACTTCTTGCCTTAGTTCATATCCAGACTCCTTAAGGCACCCCCAGGACCCAGATCTCCCCTTCCTTCACCTTAAACGCCTTCTGTTCCAGGGCCTCTCTATCCCCTGACCTGGGCCATGGCTGGGTCACCCCTCTCCAGGCTATGATGCCTGGCCAGGGGACACTCTGCTGAGACTACAGAGGACACAGTAGAGTCCTGAGTTGGAGGCCAAAGCCCAAAGGCTCTTCTAGTCCTTCTCTGGGCCACAGTGTCACCATCTCTAAAGCAAGAAGTGATCATCTGGAGTGACCACTGGAGGCTCCTGTACCAAGAATTGTCCCCAGTCTCAGCCCCTGGTCACTGGAACTGAGGATTCATGCTCAGCCATTATTTAATGCATGTCAGGGTTAAGAACAAGTGAGGATTTTTCCTCCACAGGAACATGAAGCAGGAAGTTCAGGGTTCCCCAGATGCCAGGATACCCACATACAGCAAGCCGCATGCCAAAATCTCTCACCCTAGCGTATGTCTGCTCACACTTCCAAACCTGCAGTCCACACCAGGGCTCGATGTGGCTGCTGCTGTTGCTGGGGTTCTGTTGGTTTTGGAGTCTCATGCAAAACAGTCCCTGAAGTCCTCTGCACTCCCTGATCCTCCCCATCACACCTGACCACCCTGGTGTTGTTGACTCTTTTGGACATCGACAAGCTTTTCTCATTTACTCATGAGAACTTCAGTCAGCCTCTTTACTGTCATGCGCTTTGGCTGTGTGGCAGAGGACAGAACACACCACTGACTGCCTAAGCTCCTGCCAACAGACTTGGTCCCCATCTCCTCCCTAACCCTGCAATGCTCTGGGATCTAGCTGCGCCACCTCCCCACCCCTGCCCAACCCCAGTAGAATCTAAGGCAGATGCCACCGTCCTGCTGGGTGACACCAGTTCTCTGCTATTGTTCCCTGAACAATAAAAGACCCAGCACTCTGCATAGGTGCCTGGATGGGGCCTCACATAAGAAGGTCACCATGCCCTTCACCCAGGCTGCCTTAGACAATAGGTCAGGGCCAGCACACTGGCCAGGCTACCATGTCTCCCCCTTGCCCATGCCTGTAGCATGATTATTAAAAACCCAGAGACAGATATTGGGGTTCAACCTGAAGGTCAGAAAAGCAAAACAGAAAGCCACTGGCTCTTACCTCTATCTCAGTCTGAAATGGCGATCCTGCCTCCAGGAATCTCAGAAGACTGTGCCTGAAACCTGTCTCCTCCCATCTGATATTTCTCTCTAGTTCTGGGATTAAAGGTGTCCACCACTACTGCCCAGTTTCTATGGAAAACTAGTATGGCTACTGGGATTAAAGGTGTGTGTCACCACTGCCTGGTATTTATGGTTGATCAGTGTGGCTGTTTTACTCTCTGATCTTCAGGCAAACTTTATTATTAAAATTCAAATGAAATATCACTACACATGCATTAGCCCCTCAGAGCACATTTGTGACCTACATGGAGTCTGTCTCAGTCTCTTATCATCCACCAATTTCCTTTTCTCCTGCTTTCCTTTCCCGCCAAATATCCTATAGAAAAATGGAATCTTCATTTAATACTCACAAAATTCTTCTGAGGAACATATGATTTTCCTCATATGGGAATAACTCTAAACTGAAAGTTGAAAGATCAAATTGACTTGCTAAGACTCTACAGCTCCCTAGTGATGGAGCTGAGAGGCAGACCTGGGGAGCCTGCTTGCCAACCCCCCAATCTACCTACACAGAGACCCACCTCTATCACTTTCCTCTTGTAGTCTGACCTTAGGAATACCTCAGGTGGATATCAGAGACCAACTTCCTTGATTGCAAATTATAGACTGCATGATAAAACACAATAACACAGAATTCAATTAGCTAATTCACAGAAACATCTGGCACACAGCAAGCAATTAATGAATCAATCTATCCATCATCTACACATTCAACCAACTACTCAACCATCCACACGTCCATCCTTTACCCTTCTCTCTACCCTCTGTCTACCATCCATCCATATACCCTCCATCCCTCAGCCATCTGTCCATCTATGCACACATCTACCCACTTGATGTGGGAAGTCCATCTGTAGATGTGTTGCTTTTATTGGTTAATGAATAAAGAAACTGCTTTGGCCTGTGATAGGGCAGAGTAGACCTAGGTAGGAAAACTAAACTAAATGCTGGGAGAAAGAAGGCAGAGTCAGTGAGAAGCCATGGAGCGCTGCTGCAGACAGATGCACTGGAATCTTGCGGGTAAGCCACAGCCACCTGGTGATACACAGATGAATAGAAATGGGTTAACCAAAGATATAAGAGCTAGCTAGCAATATGCTTAAGCTATTGGCCAAACAGTATTGCAAACAATACAGATTTCTGTGTGATTATTTCTGGAGTCTGGGCAGCCAGGAAATGAATGAGCAGTCTCTATCAACACCCATTCATCCATCCATCCTCCATCTCCTCATCCTGTATCCATCTTCTACCCGTCTATACACTCACACATTTAACTGTTTATCCTCCATCCACCCATGTATCTATATCCATCCATTTGACTATATGTTGACCACCTTCCACCCATCCACCCATACTTCCATCTGCCCAGCTAGTCATCCTTCCATCCATCCACCCACCCATCCATCCATCTATCATATATTCGCACACTTATACACTCATATATATTCTACCTTCCATCTTTCCAATCTTTAGTGCCTTTGCCCAGTGTTTACAGACTGAAGCACACTTTGTGGCAGAACTGGGACTCAAAAATCAAGTTATGTGGTTCTAACATCATGTATTCTCACAGCTGTGCACAGCAAAGTACTGGACACAATATGTCAGTGACTGGAGATTTCAAGGTCCTGGGTTCAGGGAGGTAGTTTGTTCTTAGTATTGAAGTAGACATTAGTGCTTGGTTGCTCTGTCCTTCACCTTTAGAAGACACCTGACCTTCTCGCCTCTCTTTGTTGAGTAGAACCATGTAGCGGGTGATGGGTAGTTTGTGCTGTGCGGAGGTGTGTGCACTGGGTACAGAGTGGCAAGCTAACTTGCAAGGACAGAACATAGAGAATATACTCCCTTCAGCTAGAACAATTAGAATATTAGAGGTGTGGCCGTGGAGCCAGCAGTGGTGAATGAAGGACCCTGCTGACTCCCAAAGATATGAGAACTCATTTCTTGCGGCTTTAAGTTTTGGAGGTATATTTTGTCATCATTTAGCCCACCTCAGCCAGTTCAGATGGACAGAGTGGGCCAGCTTCCCTGTGGAGTGTCTTGGAGCTTCCTTAGCTCTGAGCTAGGTCCCAAGGCCAGACAATTTTCCACAACTCAGTAGCGTAGCGTAATGTAGCCGACGTGTGTTCCCCCCGCAGGCCAGGAGTCTGTGTTGGGGATGGAACTATGGCTGGTGTGGCTTTCTCTGGAGGTTTGACACAGGCTCTGTCCAAGGCCTCTGTTTCCTTTAAGGGAAAAAGGTCTCTCTGTGTTCTACCCACTTTGTAAAGACACCAGGCATTGGTTAGCTTTAGGACCCATCCAAATCCACTGTGAGCCCAGCTTAATTCATCCCATTTGCCAAGATCCTCTCTCCACATGAGGTCACAGTTTGAGGATCTAGGTAAACATGAACGGGGGAGGGAGTACTTGCTACTCAACCCAATCACTGCTCTGAGCTCCGCTCAAGCCTGCACATGTTCAGAAAGACTCACTCCTTCCAGGCTGCTGCTGGCATGTGCTGCAGTGTGAAGACTTCCAGAGTAGGTGGCATGTTAGAGACAAAGGGCTTGGAATAGTCTGGTGGCAGCAGCAGAGACACCCTGAGACACTCTCCCATAGTACATATGGGCAGAGTGGGCCTTGAGGTCCCAGGAACCATGTGAGTGCCCACATCTTTTACCCTCACCTCTCTGCCTCAGGTGCCAGAGTTTGTGGGACGGTCTCTATAAATGTTCTGGGCCCTGTCACCCAGCTCACACGTATCACGTGCTGTCTCTCCATCCTCTGTACACAGAGACCATCTGTGAGAGACAACGGGCCAGGTCGGCATGGCTGCCACCCAGCTGGCAAGGCTGGAGATCCGTTCAGAGATGCTGGCCCAGGCCCCTGGCTCCTTTGAGCTCAGCAACTCTCGACAGCACCCACCGGGCCCATCTATCACATAAGAATCCCTGCGCCTGTGTCAGCCTGCTCAGCAGGAGGTCACACAGCACTTGGCTTTTCCTATTTCCCATCCTGACTCTTCTGCCACATTACTCTAGATGGGCCAGAGAACTGGGCATGCCCTGCACCCAAGCACACTTGCTGCGGGGCTTCTCCCAGTCTTGCACAACACCTTTGAACCCTCAGAGAGGACTCAGCTTCTCCTGTCTGAGTCTTGGAAAGTAAAGATGGCCATGGTAGGATACTGGCTGTTGAAATGGCTTTGTTGAGGGTGGCTTGGGTTCATGAAATACACCTGGTCAGAGAAGGTGTAAGAGCCTGAGGGAAGGAGGAGTGGGCTTGGACTACCTGGTTCATGGCCCATGGACTTTCTGTGCGCATATCTGTGTGGCAGTTCACACATAACACAACTAAAGGATGCTATGTGGAGCCCCCATGCACAGTGTTTCCCATGGGCAGGAAAAGGCTCAAACAGGACCAAGGGTGAATATCCCAGCATCTACAGGCAGTGTCTACCAGAGACCCAGGGTTCATGAGGCCATGGTGATCTTCCCAACTGGGAAACAGTGAAGGACCAGGACATTCCTGCTGCACTGCAGAGACTCAGATGGCGCTCAGGTTGCAGCTTCTTTAGCTGTTCTCAAGGGTGAAGATGAGCTGGGTTTGCTCTTATGGTTTAAAGGCTGCTGTCAGGCAGTCAGTTAGGCCAAAAGGTCTGCAGTCTCCCCCTTGGGACTCTTGTCTCCCAGCGACTCAGGTTCTCTGTCTGGTTGGTCTGTGGGGGAAGCAGACACTTTCCTAGGGCTGGGCACCTGACTGGGGCCTGATCTCTTCTGTCACCAGCTAGGTGCCACAGAGGCCATCCCTTTCTTTACCTCTTAGGCAGATGCAGGCTTCTAAGTTCCTCCAGGACAGAAGAGGGAGCCAAGAAGTGGCCAGTTCTAGTTATGGGGCCGCCAGCATCGGGGGAAGCAGCCCTGCTGCTCCTGCCTCTGTGCTCTGCAAGGAGGACAGCTTGTATCCGCCCAGTCATGGCTGCATCCCTGACACCCCCATGGTGGTTAGCAAAGATTACAGAACACATGGAAACACAGCAGAGCAGCCAGAGTCTCTCACCATCGAATGTAGTGGGTCCAGCACTTACCAAGCCGTATCCTGAAGCCCCTTACCTCTGAGTAACCTCCTTAAGGCCTGGTGTGGTTGTTGTATCTGTCCCCAGATGCAGGACACGGGGCACAATGTCAGTGGCGCTGTCTCAGGGTTAGTTTAAACCACAGGACTGGACATGCTTATCATCCTTGCCATTCCTGGGACTATGACTTCAGGGTTCCCATCTTACAAAGGGGTCTGGGAAGACAGACCCGTCTGAAGAATGCCATTCTGTCTTTTGCCAAACGGCCATCTCACAGATAACGTCTACCGTTGGATAAAGTTCCCACAGAGGGGCAATGTTATGAATTTCTCCTGATCGTTTTGTTCTCCTAGATGTTTCCATGGGCTCATTGAGGGGGGATAATAGGGACTTGGAGGGAGACACACCCCACTTCATACCCAGGCTAATCCCTCATGAGATTCTGAACCGGTCCATCTGCCCCTGACCACCCTAGGCTCCTCATAGATGGCAAGCTGGGGCTTAGAGCCTTCAGCTGTGGCAAGACATTTGGGAGCTGCAGGCAGGCCTCCTGACTATGCTCCAAGGGAATCACATGACCACAACCTGAAACATTCATATTGCCTCTAACTAGGCAGCTCTGATTCTCCCACTCCTTCCTGAATTTGGGGCAGTCCCATCATAGCCAGATGCAGCTTGTGCCTGGGACAACACCCAGGAACCTGGACTCAACTCTGCCGCAAACCAAGGCCAAAAGTGACATAAGAGGCCATTTCTTCATTTGGAGATCTGTCTCAAGAAGGGCCATTCCTATTGTCTAGATTCCAGCAGGGGTCCTCTGCAGCAGCACTGGCTAGCTGAGAACCTGGTGAAGACTGGCCATACTTGGAAGGCCCCTCCCACACCTTCTCTCCCTAAGTCTTAGCCTAGAGGTCTTCCTACTTTAGCCAGGAGCCTGCAGCACTTCCTGTGGTGCAGACCAGCCCAAAGGAAGAGCTGGGACTTCCCAGGATGACTTCACTTCCATTGGGAGGAGACAGTGGCCCCTGCCAGGCTATGGACTACCCAGGTTCTGAGAACCTTCCACGGCCACCCTTGTCCCTGCAGCCTGCATGCAGTCCCATCCCAGAAGCTTCTGTTTCTCCTGGGCTCTGGGCCCTAGGGGACTGCCCTCCATTTCCTGGAAGCTGATGCCTCCTGTCCTGCCCCCCGACACACACACACTGCAAATGGGCCAGCTACTGGGAGCACAGAATATATCCAGTATCTGTCAGCACCCTGGGAGTGACAGGGCTGGGCCCCTCTTGTGACAGAAGTGGATTTGGGAAACCCGCCCTAGGGAAGGTCTGTGGGAAGGGGGCTGGTGGCTGCTGTCCCACCCCAGAGCCCAGGGCTCTGGAGGCCTCAGCTGGCTGTGAGGACAGGTTGTCTGCCTGGCTCCAGGTTACTGGGTCACAAGCTGCCTTAGGGCAGAAGCACAAAGCCTGTGCCTGGGGCTGCTCGTGGGGGACTCCCTCAGGCTAGAAACAATGGCCTCTACACTTTCCCACTGCCTGAGCATCTGTGCCTAAGGCTAGGCATGAGCACCGTCAAGGCAGTTCCAGCCTCTGAACAAAGTATCAGGGGACACAGCCGCCCTCTCCCTTTGGAGCACACAGCTGGCTGATGGACTCCAGGATCTTCCTAGAAGATGACCCAGCAGGCATCATCAGGGAGAGGCATAAAAACCACCAGGCTGCTCGGTCATGCTGTACTGGGTAGCCAGGCACCTGCACCTCTGTGTGTGCTGCTCAGAGAGACTAGGGTGACTCTGTTGTGAGCACCCTCCTCAGCAAGGTCACAGGTGGCTTGCAGGATGACAGCTTCTGGGGCCCCAGACCTGTCCTCTCTCCTTCCCCGTACTCCTGACAAACCGCTGTATTCCAGGTTCTGTGGCTTCATACTGGCAAGTGGCTTAGCCCTGGGCCCCCCTATCTTTCGTCAGTTAACTGGCAACCAAGGGGGCAGCCCAGGTCAGGAACATGGAGGGGGCTTGGTGCTGGATGTTTTTTTTTTTCTTTTTAGACAGTTGTGGCAAAAAACTGAAGGCCTGCTGACTGAGACATGGCAATGGGAATGAGGCAAAGTCGCCTGTCCATGCCCCAGTGTGCCTCAGACTGTGGTGGGACTGTGTGACAACCAGCCAGGCCCTACCAGGAAGAATGTGAGTCCCAGGCTGAGGGGCTTAGATGAGACACTGCCCATCTCTCAGGCATCTTCAGGATAACAGTGGTTTTCATTGTTGAGCTAGGCCCTTGGCCAAATGAATTATTGCATGTAATCCTTATTCTGGGACAGGTTCCTGCTATTATCCCCAATTTGCAGCTGAGGAAATAGGCTCAGAGAGGTTAATTTGCTTACTTGGCTCACACAGCCAGGAAGGCTAGGGCCAAGGTTGGAACTGAAGCTCATGGCTCTGGTTTCTCTCTGTTGCTCCTGCCCTTGGCGTCCTTGTGACTGACCCCTTTAGAGACTGCACCATCTGGCACTGAAGGTCAGACTGACTCCCTTATGCTCAGAGCCACCTGAGGACTAAGCAGGTGGCAGCAAGGCTGCACGGGGATTGGATGCTGATGTGGCTTCTAGGAGCATCCACCTTTATTTAAGGGGTTTCTTTGTGGACATCCTCCTGTTGGTCCTGGGGGACAGACGAAGAGGTGTTTAGGCACAGGAGGCCCTCAAACCATACAAGAAGTCTCAGGAAGTCCCTGGGCCTCAGAGGTCTGTATCTGTGCCCTTTTTTCCACACCCAGCATCCTATTGTCTAAAGGAACAAAAGCACATATGAGGAAAACCCAGGCCTCAAACATGCATGTACACATGCACACACAGATCCCAGCCAAGCCTAGAAATCTCATTCCAGGGCCCAGAGAAACACAGTGAGGAACCAGCACCTAGGCCTGTAGGTGACAGGCACACGCCAAGGACACCTGCTCCTGGGTTGTTACAGGTTTCAAAGGGGCCATGCGGTCAATGCCTGGGCCCTGTCAGTTTGTGGCTTAGCTCCAAGCTGAGGGCCCAGTGCCTGTGCTCTGGTTAGAGTCAGTGATCAGGTCAGTGAACAAGAAGGTGCCCGCATGACCTGAATCAGCCGCAAGATGCCCGAGATGCCGAACAAAGCCCTCCCATCATATTGATAGCCAACTGGGTGAGCATTAAGGTCAGGGGCAAATGTGGGAACCTGGACCCCTGTCATCCCCTGTGCACCTGGTGCATACACTGCTCTTGTTCTCTAACAAGGATGAGCCTGCAGTTTGCTTGCGCTGGCCCACCTGTCTCCTCACTGCTTCACCAACCCATCCACTGTGACAAGAGATCTGGTGTGCGCTGAGACAGCAGCTTGTCCATTTCTGGGGTCATGACTCAAATGGGACAAATCCAGGTGTACATGTGGGGGTGACTGCTGGGAGCTTGTGTTACACGTCTGCCTGCTATGAATGTCTGCCACCATGCTTGGCTCATACTCCCGGGTGTCACTGCCACCTCCCCCAGTCTCTGTTGGATGTCACCTTCAGCCAGCAGTGCTTTCCCAGACAGGAAGTACCTCAGGTCACCTCTTCTCCTCTTGGTAGCCCTTAGGGATCAGATAGATGAAGGACCACCAGTACCTAGTCCTGGTTTCTGATGAGACAGCCCAGACAAAGTCCTCACTGCCCCAGAGACTGCAGGAGGTTGAGTCAGTGCCCTATAGCCATGGATTTCGCTGCCAATCAGTAAAACTAGCCCTCCCTTTCCTCCTGTTCCAGGAAGTCCAACCCAGAGCCCATTGGTTGCAGGGAACCCTGTACTAACTCCACAATGTACACTGTGGAGCACATACCTCCTGGAATTTTTGAAAGGACAGAAGGAAGGAAGGGAAGGAGGAAGGTAGGAGGAAGGAAGGGAAGGAGGAAGGATGGGAGGAAGGGAGGGAGGGAGAGAAGGAGGGAGGAAGGGAGAAAAGGAGGGAGGAAAGGAGAGAGGGAGGGAGGAAAGAAGAAAAATAAATATTTTTAGTACTTTCTTCTTGTAACCAATTAGTCATCCTGAGGTACAATAAGTATCTCACCTTGGAGACTTCCATCTTGGCACCACTGGGGAGCCACAGATGGCTGTGGGGCAGGCAGAGGTAGGATGGGCCCTATCTGGACAGATGTGCTCCAACAGAGATGTATGTGGTGGGGAGCCTGGGCTAGCTCATTCTCCCTCCTCATCTCTATGTAACACGGGCCAGGGGTAGCTGATGGATAGAGCCCTCCTCCGCCCCCACACTTCCCTGCTTTACCAAGGGCCAGAGATGGAACTTCTTACAGCCTTCTCCAATGCTGCATTTTCTACCAGTGTTCATTTACAGTCTGGACTTTTTCCAAATCATCCATTGACAAAAAGGTACCTTTGGAGCTGGCTAGTGCTGTCGCTTGGATGTGTGTGTGACCCCAAATTCTCATGGAGAGATGGACCCTCTGGTGAGTAGAGCCTGGGGGTAGGGCCCTCCTGAGGGCAATGAGAGATCTTCTTAAAAAGTCCAAGACATGCCTTGCTGTTCATAATGTGAGGACACAGTATGAGATGCCACTGTTCACTACCCAGGAGACGATCCTGGCCAGACACAGCATCTATGGCCTCCAGACCTTGGCTGCCAGCCTCAAGTTCTATGAGCAATCGGCTTCTATTGGTCATAAGTTGCCCAGATCAGGCAATGAAAGAAAGACCAAGACGCTTGGTAGAAGGTAGATAAGGGCCTGCCCTCTGCCCCATAGTCTAACTGGGAAGATAGATAGAAAACCCACAGAATGTGCAATACATGGCTGCCATATCTGGGACTATCAGGCTCACCCACTTATACAGAGGTGAGAAAATATGCTCACTATTGGTTCCTGTCACCAAACCAGAAGACTACAGAAGGATTAGCCCAGGAGGGTTTGGGCATCCAGAATCTGTTCTCGTTTAGGGGTTGAGACTCTACCTGAGACAAGGCATGGGCTCAGCCTGGAGCATTTGTTAGGCCCAGACACAGGAGTCTGCCTTAGCTCCAGACCTGCTCATGGGACCAGGCTCAGCTTGTAATGGATGATAGTTCACCTGTGTCCAGTGTACCAGGCCATGAGTGAGCAGGGTCAGGGCTCAGTGTGTGACCTGGATGAGGACTGAATATATGACTAGGCTCAAAGCTCAATGTGTGACCAAGACCAGGGCTCAGCATGTAAGCAGAGGCAGGGCTCAGTGTGTGACCAGGGCCAGCCAGAGTTTAGGACATGAGCAGTTAGTATTTGAAAGGCCCCGTTGTTGTTTGCCCAGGATCAGGGCTCAGGTTCTCATGAGGGTCAGCTTTTAGGCTACATGAGGATTCTGAGTACGGTGTGGAGCAAGGTCGGGGGTCCCTGTGTGCTTGATGCCAGGGCTGCCTGTGTCTGCACCATGGATTTGGACTATCACTATCCTGCTTCCTAGTGTAACCTCTAGAGCAGCCCACACACCTTGCTGCTGGTGCAGGGTGGCCCAGCCCTAGGCACTTTGTTCCGTGGAAATCTCCTTTGGCTCTGGTCCTAATTGTGTTTAAAATCCTGTCCTGGCTGAGGGATCTCATCAGGGAGCCATGCTCAGAGCCAGGGTGCTGGGAGAAAATTAGGACTGGTGGCTGGACAATTCCCACAAGCCAATCAAAGCGCCCCACGCCAGGATTTGCATAAATCTCTAAGCCGATTAGAGGAGCTTTCCAGCAAGCTGCCAGGTACAGCCAGCAAGCTATGCCCTCCCTCTCCCTGGATTAATTGTTCCCATCCCAGCTCATGCCAAGGCCCAATTCATTATCCTCTCCACCCCCAAACCCACATCTCAGGCGCACTGTGGACACCAACTTAAAACCTGCCTGCGCCCTTCACATAGTCCGCCGTCAGTATCACCTGTCCTGGGCCATTTCCACCTCCTGTCCATGCCTAGTGCCCCTCCTACTGAAGAGCTCCACTTCCAGCCTCGTTCTTGCCATGGCATCTTCATGATGTCCCCAGTAAGGTCCCTACCTTGTGTCCACAGCACCAGCCAGCCCGACTCTGCTATCAGTCCAGACCGCTTGAGAGGTTTAGATCATGCACCACAATGACCCTACACAGTGCAGGCCAGCCCAGGGTTTCTTGAATCCCTGAATCTTCTTTCAGGCTTTCCTGACACCTGTGTCACCTCCACACCCATGAGGTATGGCACTGAGGCCAATGGAAAAAGAGCTGAGCCACGGTTAGTCAAGGGTCAGTTTGTAGCTAGACACATGTCTGTTCTCCGTCTCCTGTAGGATGCTGCCTTAAGGCATCCCGCCGGCTGTAGATTGGCCAGCCCCTCAGCATTTTCCCTGCGGAGAGGAGCCACCTCATGTCCTCCTGAACTAACTCCAATTCTGTCCTCCACACACCCACACTGGCTACCTGCTCTTGCCTCAGGGTTTTGGAAAAACACACAGCATAGCAAGGAGAGGGTTTAGGTTGTAACTATCAACTGCCACACAGCCCTGGGGGATGGCCTTGTGGGACATCAAGTGTCAGTACCCTCACCTCTGTTCTCTCTCTCTGCTCTATTCTGTTCCTTCTGATAATGCCCCAGTGAAGAATTGTAGCCCCTTGGTCCATTCCACGAGTTACACGGTAGCAATAGGTAAGACAGAAGACAGAAATTTCATGCTTGGTCCTTATCGTAACACAGATGACTTTGACATTGGTCCATCCAGCATCTCACTAAAGAAGGTAGGGAAGTGTTTTGTTTTACCTCTGAGCTTCCTCCCAGCTGAAGGATGGAATCATGGGACAAATCTGAGAGCTTCAAATGAAGCTATGTGAGCTGGGGATGCAACTGAGCAGGGGAGCACTTTCCTAGCATGAGCAAGGTCTAGGATCTTAGCAAATAAAGGGGAAAGTGTGTGACTCAGTCTGCAAATAGAACCGTGTGCTCCTAAGAAGTTATATGGTCAAGTTATATAGGAGCCCATGTCCAGCCTACTGCACCAGGCTCAGCCAACATGGCCAGTGCATACATGGAAACTGGGTACTTGTGTGCAACAAAAACTTGATAGTCTCAGGGATGTAGGAGAGCCAACTCCACCTTCTGCTGTCATAGGGTCATACCAGTTGTCTTGCGTCGTGTCTCAGTTTTCTCTTCTGTAAGAAGGAAAGGAGAGCAGGGCTTAGAGACATCTTGTGTTCTCACTGTCCACAGTGAGGGCTTGCTGTGATCACCGGTCATTCCCACACCAGGGAGGGAAGGGCTAACATCTGTTAGGCTCACAAGGGTCAAAGTTTGTCTGAAGCAGAAGACAGCAATAAGGAGCTCTGATTGCCCCAGGACCTACAGACCTTTCCCAGGGTTGAGCAGAATCATCTCTGTGCATACCTGCGACTTCAGGCCTGTGGAGCCACTTCTTACCGCCATGGGGCTCCTTTATCAGAGCTTGCTGGCCTGTGCAACTTACAGACTAGCAGAGCGACTAACTACATGAGCCACAGGCTAAGGTAGGGTGCCATGAGGCTGAAAACTAGGTACTACCAAGTGGGGAACTCAAGGGGGCTAAAGCTAAATCACAAGACAAGGTAAGTGCTTGGATTTGGCGTCATTGGAGGAGAAAAAAAAATCTGAAAGTAGAGACACCACTAGGTAAAGTGTTCACCTTGATGGTTATCTGTCAAGAAAAGAATTCAACCAGAGTCACAGTTTAAGCAGAAGTTTCAGTGAAACAAATATATACTCCAGAGAGATTGGAGTGAGCCAATCCAAAGAGAGGAACTGTGTGTCTTGATACCAAGAAAGAAACTGTTTCCTAGTTAAAGGTTTGAGGAAGCTGGTCTGATGAGCCAAGTATCTAGCGTCAAGTATTCAGCAAGATTGGAACTATCAGCATTACCATCACCATCATCAATATCATCATCTCCAACACCAGCATCAACACCGTCGCCATCATCAACAGCGTCACCATCATCACAAACACCACCACCAACATCATAACCACTGTCTCCAGCTAAGGGAGTAGACTGAGGTCCTCAGAAGATGGCACCATGTGATAGCAGACCCTGCTCCAGCTTCCTCATCTTAGTGCTTTCCTCTGGCCCATAACATTGCAATCTCAGATTTCTGCCATCTTCGGTCCCTGCTCCAATCTCCCTGGGGTCTTATCAAGTTCCTGAATATCCAACATAGGATCCAGGGCCACCAGGGTGCCAGGCTGGACCAGGGAGCCTGTGGAACTATGAGTTCCTTGTGGGGTCCCTGAAGCGATTCTGACTTTCCATCCCCAGTTGAGATCTGCTTGCACTGCCTGGTGCTTGAGTCCCAATGTCGCCCTCTTTTGCCATCAGGAATCTAGGGCAGGTCCTGAGCCAGCTCTTGGGCTCCCAGTTTCTTGCCTGAACTTTTCTCTCCAAGACGGCACTAGCTTCCCATGGCTGCTGGCACATATAAGCATGAAGTGATGGCTAAAACCTCAGGATGTATGCCCACGCTTCTGGAGCCAGAAGCAGGACTCCAGGTGTTTGCCTGGCCTTGCTCCCTCTGCAGAAGGTGGAGGGCATAGCCCTGTCTCCTGCTCATGCTGCTGGCACACCTTGGGCTGTGGTTGCATCTCTCTGCCCTACTCCTCCATCAGCCTCTCCACCTCCTCCACCTGCCTTGCTCCACCTCTGTTCTCCATCTCTATCTTATCTCTCTCCTCCACATAGCTCTCCATGCGGCTCTCCTCTGTACCTCTTCTCTAAGCTACTCCCTTCCATGCCTCCCCCTCTTTTTCCTCCCCTGACCCCCCCTTCCATATCTCTGCTCTGCTTTTGTCTCCTTGGCTTCCCCTCTGTATATCTGCCCCCATATCTCTCTGGACACTGCCTGCCTCCTCCCTCTTTGAGGAAGTCCTCCTGGAGGACCCTGTGATGGCATCTAGGGTCCACATACATAACCCAGGGCAGTCCTTATGAGAACATAGTTTACTAAATCACAACTTTGGCCAAATAATTGCATTGTCTCTCTTCTCAACAAATACAGAAAGCAAACAAAGAAAACCAGTCTCTGCTTGGAAGGAACCTAGCAGAGGAAGGGAGAGAAGCTGAGCATTAGGTAAGCGCTGGGGGCCTAATGTCCTGCCCTGGCTTTGGGGTCTTAGAGTGCCCTCAAGGCTTAGTGTCCTCCATGGTCCAACTCACCTGACTCAAACATCTGTGTCCTGAGGTCCTACAGCTGCTCCCCTGCAGCCTCCCCGCAGCCCAGCTCCTCCTCTAGACCCTGGTCTTGCCTTCCTGCCTCTCTTCTCTTGCTCACTCCAAGGATAACCCCATCTCAAGAACCAAGAACTACCTGCCACAATGCACCTCTCCTGGACCTCACTGGGTGCTGGCCCTGTCTCCTTGGCCCATGGAGCAGACTCTCTGTCCTGCTTGCTTTTGTCTGTTCCAATAGGTCAGTCCCAATGACAGGAATAATGTCAAGGCTTGCACCCCTGTAGCTCAGGACCAGATGAGGACCAGGCATGATGTTGCTCACAGGGTAAGTCAGTGAACAAGTAAGTGTATGAGTTACTGAAGGAAGCACAATGCTTGGTCGTGGCTTCCTAAGGGACCAGTTACAAAGGAAGCCTGACCAAGTCTCTGGGGTGCCAACTGCAAGTGAGTCCTGTGGCCTGGGCAGTGTTGTCGGCCTGTAAAGCCAGGACCCGGGCTAGGCAGGATGTGGATAAGGAAGTCCTGCACGTGGGGCAGGCCTGGGGGAGGCAAGCATGGCCAAGAGGATGTGAGCACAGTTGGGCCCAGAATGATCTTTCAGAAACTCGAAGTGTGGTGCAGGGATGGAGTTGGACCTCTGATGCTGGAGCTACTTGAGCCACTCGGGATGCCCCGGGGCTACCCCACACACTCTGCGCCCCATGCTCTGAGCTGCCAAGGAACACAACACGAGTTCTTTCCTCACCTGGCCCGTGTGCATCCTCTCAAATTCCAATACCCCGTCCCTCCCAGATGGCACTTGCTACCTCATATCCCCGCCCTTAAAGCCTCCTGTGTTCCCGCACAAACAAGACGGGTACACACCGCAGAAGATCTGCCCAGCTGCTGCAGGTCAGGGTGCTGGTTTGCCAGGCTCCTGGGAGGTAGCTAACACTCTCGCTTCTTCCCCCTTTGCTGTAGGACTTTGGCACCAAGGGTGTCTCCAATTGCCAAGGCATAAATGGCAACTGGCTGAGACTCCCAGCCCCCGGGTCCAGCTTTGCCAGTTCTCTGGACAGCTGGCAGCTCCCTCTCACTGTGCAGGCATACGCACACTTGCTCGCTCGCTCACTCACTCAGTTGCACAGCTCACATCCTGCCAACCGGGAACTTTAGGATCCCAAACACGCCCTGAAGCCCTACTGCATCCTACTTCTTGCTGGCATCCCCAGCGCACACCCTAAGTCTGACCTCTTTTACCCTTGCTCCCTCTGGCCTCTAACCACAGAGGAGGATCCTGGTGAAAGTTTGCTCAGAGCATGTGTAAGCATCCTCTCTCTGCATCACTTCCTCTACAACTGACCTCGCAGCCTCTTCCAGTTGATGTGCAGCTTGTTGACCCCATGGCTCTCTTCCCCATGCAGGGGCTCACTCTAGGTAGCAGGAATTTCCTGAGATTTGGATAGCATCCACACCAGGGGGCCACGCACACTCAAGATGACCCTCATCTCCCATTCCTACACATACACTCAGGTAGAAGGAGCCCCTTCTCAGTCTCTTCTCTGAAGCAGTCAACTTGGCTGTGTTAGCACAGTCCCACAGATGGCAGCTTACCACACAGACTTCCTTCTCCTGGCTGGTTGGGCACTGAGTAGACTGCAGGCTGCATCTCTTCTGAAGCTCCCGGCAGAGCCTGCTCCATGTTCTTGAGAGATCTTCCTCTTGCCTGAATGGGGTATGTGAAGAGTGTTACCAAGGAGATCTTCTTAAGGACACTCATCTATTAGATCAGCTCCTGCCCCAACACCTCATTTAACCTGTTTGCTTCCTTAGAGGCCCCTTCTCGGAATACAGCCACTTCAACATTCGAACTGTGGAGTCACAAAAATTCAGCCCTTAACTCCCTCTGGCCTTATCCACATAATGGATTAGCAATCTATGACTAGAGGAATGAATTAGCCTGACCTAGGTTTCGGGTGAACTTGGGGTTCAACCTGAGTCCCTCCAACTTCCCCTGCCCTCACCCTTATGCTGTCCCAACTCCAGAGCTAATGTAATATCAACACGTTTCTGCTTCTGCCTGAGCCATCTAGAAAATGCTTACTTCAAAGACCTGGGGCCAGTCACGCTAGCCCACTCCACCGCTGGCGCATGTACGTACTCATAGCACCCAGCATGCTGTCCATAGGGTGTCTGGAGACACTTGAAGAGGGCTGACAGCACAGGGGACTCTGAACCCACAAATGCAGTTAGGCTACTGGTTCCTTCTCTGCACTGGCAGCCCATCCCTGGCCATGCAAAAACAAAAGGCACCAGCCTGAAAGAGCACTGGGTACGGCTGGGTCCTGGGCAGTGATAAAGCCCTTGACCTGTTCTAGCACTCCTGGTCCAAAGATTCTCACTGCAGGCATTCCCTCCCTGCCTCTCTGTTCACCCTTTCTTCCCAAGGGCTAAAGCCACAGCCCAGAAAGGTCATTGGTCCTTGCAGCACCAGGACATGTGGCATCCTGACCATGCAGAGGTCCAGCAAGCTTCCTTCTATGAGGGTATAGCCAGACCACTCTATGTCTCCTAAGTACACGTGCTGAGGCCCATGTACACAGCTCCCAACAGGACCTCTGACTGAAACTCTCACCCCTACAATGACCAGTTTAGGGACACCTCCTGCTATGGCTGAGTTCTGCCTCCTTCTGCTTGGCTGTTGCCAGTCCCAGGCTGGGATCTCAGACTGGAGTGCCATGCCATTGGGGTCAGTTACTTAAATAAACGAACTCACCATCACCTTGACCTCAGATTCTCTTCAGAAACACATCCGCCAGAGACAGACTACAGGATGGCCCTTGCCAAGTTCTGCCTTGAGACCTTCACTCTTAACTGAGGCTGCTCCATGACCTGTCACTAGCCCATAACTGGAGACAGGAGATGCAATGACATCATGTGATCAGTGGCTTCCTTGTGTTGGCTTTGATGTAATGAGCAGCTGTGTAAGAGGCACCAGGACAGGGGCAGCCTGACTAAGCATGCAGAGGCCCAGCAAGCTTCCTTCCATGAAGGCAGAGCCGAACTGCTCCATAGCTCAAAAGGCCGCTGCTTGACAAAGGTCAGTGAGAAAATGGGGCTCTTGAGGGAATGGCTTTGAGCAACCGAACTCCCCATGAGTATGCAAATCCCAAAGCAGAACCTGTCCATCTAACCTCAGATGCCACCCCATCCCCAAGTCCAACCAACACCTCAAGTTCCTGAGGACCAGGCTGAGCCTTCGGACTCCTGGAGATTACGCGCTATGGATAGCTATTGTGTTATCCTTGTGCTCTGTGATCATTTGTCCCACAGCTATGGGAACATCAAGATCCTGGGTTAATCTTAGGCAGGAGGTAGCTGCAGGAGAGACTGATCAACAGGTCCCTAAAGATAAAGCATAGTGAGCAGCAGGTGGGCCAGCTTGAGGTCTGAAATAAAGACAATGGTGCTGGATGACTGGTGGTCAAGATTATACAGGTAGTGACAGTGGCCAACTCCAGATGGGGCAGCTCAAGGCCCCCAAAACAAGACATAAGGAACAATGGATGGTAGTATTCCATGCCTAGTAGACCAAATTAAAGCAGCTTCAAGACTTTCTCTCAAGGGGAACATGCGCAGAGTGCTCTTGTCCTTTCTCCTAGTTCACGGGAGGGGAGCAGAGAAAAAATGTAGAGGTCAATAAAAATCAATTAAAAAAGAAAAAAAATTATATGCACACACACACACACAAAACTTCAATGGTATTTGAACCCCTATGCACATTCTTACATCTTGTACATCTAATTATAACAAGTTGAATTCTAGGTAAAATGGGCTTCTGAGACCCTGCCTCCAAACTCGCCTATCCTCCTGCAACCTTGGTGGAACTCTGAAACACAACTTGCTACAATACTGAGGGGACCAAGAGCTTGCTACAATACTGAGAGAGGACCAAGGGAGAGAACCAGAAGGAAAGACCAAGAGAGCAGGCTTAGAGACACCTCAGAGGCTTCCTGAGACACAGACATTGATAGTACAGAGCAGACCAAGATAAATTCCAAAACACTCAGACAGCCACTGCAAGAATTAGACCAAGGTGCAAAGACATTGCCGGCTTCATTTGAAGGAAGAGATGAGTAGGCACCAATGCAAAAATTCATCCAACAACCTAAAAAGCAACATGGTAACATCAGAACCCAGTGGTCATACAGCAGGAAGACTTGATCATCCTAACCCAGAAGAAGCAGAAGAAAACGACTTTAAACATAACTTTGTGAAAATAATGGAGACCTTTAAAGATGAAATGAAAAACTCCCTTAAAGAAATGGAGGAAAAGACAAATAAAAATGGAAGAAATTAATAAATCCCTCAAAGAAACCCAAGAAAATTATGAAAAAACAATTAAACAGGTGAAGTAAACAGTTAAAGACTTGAAGACTTAAATAGAGGCAATAAAGAAAACACAAACCGAGGGAATTCTGGATATGGAAAATATGGGTAAATGAACAGGAACTACAGAGACAAGTATAGCCAACAGAATACAAGAGATAGAAGAAAGAATCTCAGGGGTTGAAGATACTATAGACTAAATAGACTCATTGGTCAAAGAAAACATTAACTCCAACAAATTCTTAATGCAAAACATCCAGGAACTCTGGGACACCATGAAAAGATCAAACCTAAGAATAATAGGGATAGAAGAAGGAGAAGAACTCCAACTCAAAGACACAGAAAATATACTCAACAAAATCATAGAAGAAAACTTTCCAAACCTGAAAAAGAATATCCCTATGAAGGTATAAGAAGCTTACAGAACACCAAATACACTGGGTCCAAAAAAAATTCCCTCGCCATACAATAGTCAAAATTCAAAATATACAGAATAAAGAAAGAATATTAAGAGCTGCAAAGGAAAAAGGTCAAGTAACATATAAAGGCAGACCTATCAGAATTACACCTGACCTGTAGTCTCAATCCTGAATATCTATGCCCCTAATACAAGAGCACCCACATATGTAAAAGAAACTTTACTAAAACTTAAATCACACATCAAACACCACAAACTAATAGTAGGAGACTTCAACACTCCACTCTCACCATGGACAGGTCAACCAGACAGAAACTTAACAGAGAAATAAGAGAACTAACAGATGCCATGAATCAAATGGGCTTAACAGACATCTATAGAACATTCCACCCAAATTCAAAAGAATATACCTTCTTCTCAGCACCTCATGGAACCTTCTCTAAAATTGATCACACAGTCGATAACAAAGCAAACATCCACAGATACAAAAACTTGGAGTAACCCCCTGTGTCTTATCAGATCACCATGGATTAAAGTTAGAATTTAACAATAATACTACTCTCAGAAAGCCTACAAACTCATGAAAATTGAACAGTGAACTACTGAACCACCCCTAGTCAAGGAAGAAATAAAGAAAGAAATTAAAGACTTTCTAGAATTCAATGAAAATGAAGGCACAACATACCCAAACCTATGGGACACCATGAAAGCAGTGCTAAGAGGAAAGTTCATAGCACTAAGTGCCCACATAAAGAAAACGGAGAAAGCTCACATTAGAGACTGAACAGCACAGCTGAAAGCTCTAGAACAAAAAGAAGCAGACTCAAAGGAGGAGCAGAAGACAGAACAAAATCAAATCGAGGGCTGAAATCAACAAAATAGGAACAAAGAAAACAATACAAAGAATCAATGAAACAAAGAGTGGTTCTTTAAGAAAATCAACAAGACAGACAAACCCTCATCCAAACTAATCAAAAGGCAGAGAGAGAACATCCAAATTAACAAAATCAGAAATGGAAAGGGGGACATAACAACAGTGAGGAAATTCCAAGAATCATTAGGTCATACTACAAAAACCTGTACCCTACACAATTAGAAAGTGTAAAGGAAATGGACAGATTTCTAGATAGATACTATATACCAAAATTAAATCAAGACCAGGTGAGCAATTTAAATAAACCTATAAACTGCAAGGAAATAGAAGCTGTCATCAAAAACCTTCCAATCAAAAAAAGCCCAGGGCCTGATTGTTTCAGTGCAGAATTCTACCAAAACTTCCAAGAAGAGCTAATACCTATACTCCTCAAAATGTTCCACATGATAGAAAAAGAAGGAACATTGCCAAACTCTTTTTATGAAGCTACAGTTACCCTGATACCAAAATCACACAAAGACCCAACCAAGAAAGAGAATTACAGACCAGTCTTACTCATGAACATGGATGCAAAAATACTCAATAAAATACTGGCAAACAGAATCCAAGAACACATCAAAAAAAATCATCCACCATGATCAAGTCAGCTTCATCCCAGAGATGCAGGGCTGGTTCAACATACAAAAAAATCTATCAATGTAATCCATCATATAAATAAACTGAAAGAAAACAAAAACATATGATCATTTCATTGGAAGCTGAAAAAACATTTGATAAAATCCAACACCCCTTCATGATAAAGGTCTTGGAGAGGACAGGGATACAAGGAACATACCTAAATATAATAAAAACAATATACATCAAACTGACAGCCAACATCAAATTAAATGGAGAGAAACTCAAAGCGATTCCACTAAAATCAGAAACAAGACAAGACTGTCTACTCTCTTCAAAACTTTCTTGAGTTTTGGCTATAGCAATAAGACAACAAAAAGAGATCAAGGGGATTCAAATTCGAAAGAAGAAGTCAAACTTTTGTTATTTGCAGATGATATGATAGTATACATAAGTGACCCAAAACACTCTACCAGAGAACTCCTACAGCTGATGAATACCTTCGGTGATGTGGCAGGATACAAGATCAACTCAAAAAATTCAGTAGCCCTCCTATATACAAATGATAAAGAAGCCGAGAGGGAAATCAGAGAAACATCACCTTTCACAATAGCCACAAATAGCATAAAATATCTTGGGGTAACACTAATCAAAGAAGTGAAAGATCTATTCAACAAAAACTTTAAAGTCTTTAAAAAAAGAAATTGAAGATACCAGAAAATGGAAAGATCTTCCATGCTCTTGGATAGGTAGGATCAACATAGTAAAAATGGCAGTCCTACCAAAGGCAATCTATAGATTCAATGTAATCCCAACATAATTCTTTACAGACCTTGAAAGAAAAATAATCAACTTCATAAGGAAAAACAAAACTCAGGATAGCCAAAACAATCCTGTACAATAAAGGAACTTCTGGAGGCATCACCATCCCTGACACAAAGCTCTATTACAGAGCTACAGTAATGAAAACAGCTTGATAATGGCATAAAAACAGACAGGTTGACCAATGGAATCAAATCAAAGACCTGGATATTAATCCACACACCTATAAACACCTGATTTTTTATAAAGAAGCTAAAAGTATACAATGGAAAAAAGAAAGTATCTTCAACAAATGGTGCTGGCATAACTAACTGAATGTCAACATGTAGAAGAATAAAAATAGATCCATATCTATCCCCATGCACAAAACTTAAAGACCTTAATATAAACCCAACCACACTGAACCTGATAGAAGAGAAAGTGGGAAGTAGTCTTCAATGCATAGGCACAGAAGACCACTTCCTAAATATAACATCAGTAGCACAGACACTGAGAGCAACAATAAATAAATGAGACCTCATGAAACTGAGAAGCTTCTGTAAAGCAAAGGACACAGTCAATAAGACAAAAAGGCAGCCTACTGAATGGGAAAAGATCTTCACCAACCCCACATCAGATAAAGGACTGAACTCCAATATATAGAAAGAACTCAAGAAATTAGACATCAAAATTCTAAATAACCCTATTGAAAAATGGGGTACTGAACTAAACAGAGAATTCTCAACAGAAGAATCTCAAATGTCCAAAAGATACTTAAGGAAATGTTCAACATCCTTAGCCATCAGTGAAATGCAAATCAAAACAACTCTGAGATACCATCTTACACCTGTCAGAATGGCTAAGATCAAAAACACCAATGATAGTTTATGCTGGAAAGGATTGGAGTAAGGGGAACACTCATGCATTGCTGGTGGAAATGCAGACTTGTAAACCACTTTGGAAATCAGTTTGGTGGTTTCTCTTGGGCATACACCCAAAAGATACTTAATCATACTACAAATGCATTTGTTCAACTATGTTCATAGCAGCATTATTTGTAATAGCCAGGACCTGGAAACAACCTAGATGCCCCTCAGCCGAAGAATGGATAAAGAAAATGTGGCATATTTACACATTAGAGTACTACTCAGTGATAAAAAAACAACGACATCTTGAATTTTGCGTGCAAATGGATGGAATTAGAAAACACTATCCTGAGTGAGGTAACCCAGATCAAAAAAGATGAAAATGCTATGTACTCACTCATAAGTGGATACTAGCTACAAACAAAGGATATTGAGCCTATAGCTCATGATCCTAGGTAAGCTAAGTAATAAAGCAAACCCTAAGAAAAACATATATAGATCCACCTGGAAAGTGGAAACAGACAAGATTGCCTGACAAAATTAGTAGTATGGGAGTGGGGGTAGAAGGGAGGGTGGAAGGGGAAGAGGAGGGGAAAAGGGGAGGGGTAAGGAGAACTTGAGGGAATGGGATAGTCGAGAAGGAGGAAGGACAGAGATGAGAGCAAGGAAAGAGATATCTTGATTGAGGGAGCCATTATAGGATTACCAAGAAACCTGGCTCTAACAAATTTCCCAGGAATCCACAAGGATGACCCTAGCTAAGACCCTAAGCAATGGAGGAGAGGGGGCCCAATCTTGACTTGCCTTGTAGTCAAACTGATGAATATCTTAAATATCACCATAAAACCTTCATCTAACAATTGATAGAAACAGAGGCAAAGACCCACATCAGAGCACTGGACTGAGCTCCCAAAGTCCAGTAGAAGAGCAGGAGGAATGAGAATATGAGCAAAGGGGTCAAGACCATGATGGGGATACCCACAGAAACAGTTTACCTGAGCTAATGGGAGCTCACCAACTCCAGCTGGACTGGGAAGGAACAAGCATAGGACCAAGCCATTCCCTCTGAATGTGGTTGACAGTTGCATGGCCGGGGCAGACTGGGGAGGGGGCACTGGCAGTGGCACCAAGATTTATCCCTACTGCATGTACTGGCTTTTGGGGAATTTATTCTCTTTGGATGATACCTTTCTTAGCCTATATATAGTAGGGAGGGCCTGGACCTTCCCCAAGCAATGTGCCTTACCCTCTCTGAGGATTGTATGGGGATGGGAGGGTGTGTGGAGGGAATGGGAGGAGGGGAGGGAGTGGGAACTTGGATTGGTATGTATAATGAACAAAGATAGTTTGTTTTCTTTTTTTAAAATAAAAAAAAGAAAAAATGGGCTTCTGAGGAATGCATGCCCCTTTTCTAGAAACGTCTTAACTTGGGGGAGGCAGAGAGGAGACGACAGCCGGAGAAGAGAAACACAAGCCTCAGGCCTGCCAGGGTCTGATTCTGTTTCTTTTTATAATTTTTTTTTTCAAAATTGATTCCTTGTGAATTTCCCCAAAGCAATGCGCCTTACCCTCTGCACCCAATCTCCCTTATCTCCCCCTCCCTCCTTATCTGCCCTCCATCCTTCAATCTCCTCCACAAAAGAGAAAATAAAAAAAATACAAATGCAAATTAAAGAAAATAATCTCACAGTGGAAGCTGTGCTGTGTCATCCAGTCTACCCTTTCGCCCAAACAGCTTTACTTGCAAGTGTTCACTGCAATAGTGGTTGGTCTGGTTCGAGGCCTCTGGCGTCTACGCTACCAATACTGGAGCCACACTGGGACTTCTCTCATATACACTGTTGCTGCCCTGTGTCGTGGAGATCCTGCAGCTTTGGCTCTGCAAGGCCAGCACCTTCAAGTGTTTGAGTAGTTCTTCTATGGGGTAGATGTTGGGGTAGGATCCGGGCCTAGGTGGTAAATGAGTTGCTCAGTCTGCCTGCTCTCCTGTGCCTGGGCCACCAGGGTCAGCTTCGCTCAGGTGAGAGGCCAAGCCAGCTCATCTACTCCCATACCTTCCGGGCCAGCTCTCCCACACTGCACAGGTGAAAGCTAAGGCCAGTTCTTCTGTGCTTATGTCCTCGGAGCTGGCTCACCTGCCCTCTGGCCGGCTCACCCATACCTGCGCCACCAGGGCCAGCTCTAGTGTGTTGATCTGGCTAGGTGCAGGCCTGCTCTCCCTGCCTGCTTTAGGAAGCGAGGGGGTGTGGCCACATAACCGATGAGGGGCAGAGACAGCTTTCCCAAGTTCACACCCTCGGGCTGGTTCACCTGTGCTACTGCCAGGTTCCAGCTCTCCCATGCTGCCCAGGAAAGAGGTGGGGCCTGCTTTTCTGAGTGCAGCAGCCATTGGTGAGAGGGGGGGAGGGGGAAGAGACAGTTCTGCACAGTCCTTGGACATCAACATGGCCCCAGGCAGCAGCCCAGACCAGGTATGGCGAATGGCTTTTGATAGTGACATGGGTCACAGATATCAACCCAGACCCCTGCTGTTGTAGGGCCATAGACCCGGATATGGCCCTCGATGGCAGCATGGGCCAGGACATCTCCATGGCCTCAGGTGACTGAGCAGGCTGCTCACTTTGGGCTGTTCCCCTCCACCCTTGCTTCTCTGTTCGTAGGGCACAAACAGGCCCACTTCTTTTTCTCTCTCATCTCTCCACCACGTGCTTGTTCATCATATTGGCACCAACCATGCCTGCATCATGTTGCTGTGGCTGGGGCCTCTCTGGCATCTCTCACCACTGTGCCATGCAGTTCTGGGGGTCCCCGAGCATGGCCCTTGGTGTCTTGTTGCTTCCAGCACAGCACAGCACAACATGGTGACCCAAGGCACAGCCCTCCCACCCATTCTTTTTCTAAAGTATATATTCTTATGCACAGTTGCTTGCTCTAATTAACCCCTTCACTGCTTGCTCTCTACTGTTGTGCCCTGTCTGAATTCTTCTCTCTCAGTAACCCAAGAACTAAGACTGCCCCAGGGTTGAGACCAAAGGAAACTTGAGACATCATTGTATTTAGATGCTGACCTGACCATCCTTTTGTATATTGTAATCTGCCTGCCTCTGAACCTTGCACCTCCACATCCACTCTGCTCTAACCTCCACAGCCCTTAGCACCCCACCACACCTCGTGACATCCTCAACACTGGCCATTCGTTCCTTGTCTGTCCCTCTCTGGAAGCAGAGGTCTTCACAGGTGCTACAGGCCCTACACAGCACCTGCACATGATCCTGTTCCGGGGGCACCTGGGAGTGGTAAGAGGAGCCACCAGCTGATTAGCCAACTTTACACAGGCACATGTACCCCTGTGGCCAAGTGTGCAGAAGACATGAAGGTCCTGGGCACCAGACCAAGCTTCTCACAGAGCAGAACGATAACAAGATTCCAAGGGTAGAGGTGGCTACAGCCATCTGGATAATCACCTCCCTCTGTCCTGCTGAAGATGTATCCAGGAGAGGTCCAGCTGTGCACCTGGGAAGGAGGATGGACAGGTGCATGTGAGGGGTGGGCTTGTCTATAAGCTGGGACAGCCTAAAAACATGCCCATGAGCTGCAGACACCCAGCCAAACATTTCTGTGCCACTGCACTCTCTGCCCAGCGTCTGAAATCTGTGTCTGTTGCTTTCTGCCACTCCTCTGGGACCAACAGCTCTGGTGCCAGCCTCTACTGCCAGCTGGGCTTCATTTATTTCTTTGAGATGCAAATTCTCTGACGGAGGGGCATCCCTCTTTAGGCTGTTCCTTCCTACTCCAGCCCTGCTACCTCTGAGTCAAGACCTGCACCTTGCAGGTACAGCCCAGAACCCCGTCTCCCCATTATCTGATGAGCCCCCAAGCTGTGGTGCACCTTAGGAACAAGTCCAGAGTCTTGCCCATTGCTTCACACCCCTGCTGTTGCTAAAGATAGTAGCACCTCTCTTTGTCTGGAAGTTGGCCCAGGCCTGTTCCTAATGAATGTACCCTCAACGGTCCTGGGCACAGAGCAGAGCTACGGTAAGACTCCAGGGGTGGAAGTGGCTACAGCCACCTAGACACTCATCTCGTGCTGTCCTGCTGAAAACGTATCCAGAACGGAGGTCCACCTCACACCATGCTAGCCCTTTGCAGACCTGGATCCCAGCAGCTTGTTCTGTTCCAGCGTCTGACCATCTGTACAGACATGCCCTTCCAGCTCAGGCCAGGCAGCAAGGTTCAACCTTTTCCATCCACATAGGCCATATGAACTGATTGATGTCCTTCCTGGTGAGGGTTCAAGGCCAAGGTGACCATTAAACCACCATCACTCAAATGGGAGGCAGGAGTAGGGTGTGGCTTTGATCAAACCAAGGAAACATTTAGCCATGAGCTTCACACAGGTTTGGCTTTGCACCTGTCCTTCTCTGGAGCAGAGGCTATGATCTGCTGGTTGAGGGACCAATGATGTGTTCATCACGGATGGCATCTGGGATCAAGTCATACACATTGTTTTGCAGAGCAGAGGGGGCCTCTCCAAGTGGTCCAGATTCCTTGCTCAGGGTTTTCTCTGAGCACGCCACCACAACCCCCTCATCCTGTAAGGTAGGAAAGGGGGCTTCTGGCACCAATTTGGGCTTGAATTAAGCAGAAGGGAATGTTAATGTCAGCTACCCCTGTGACCTGAGCTGGCGTCTGCTGGTGGAACCTCAGCTAGAGTATCCATTAATAGTCACACACCAAGGTTCTCACAGATGCCTTCCAGGGTAGGGAGTGAAGTGGCCATGCCATTCTAGATACCCACCGTGGCCTGGGCCATCATTAAATGTGGATGTATGTGTGTGGGCACCTGTTCACATATGTGTATGAGCATGTCATTGTACAAATGCATATAGGTACATGTACCTGTGTGTATTTGGATCTATGTACATGAGTGTGCAGATGAGCACTGTACATGTCTATGAAGCATGTGAGGCAGGGTTACTGCTACACAGGATTCCACAGCAGTCACACTCCAGATGTGCCATGATTTGAAGCCTGCCTTCTTCACCATCTGCCCACCTCTGGCACATGAACCAGGATTACTCCTTGTTTTATGGTCTCCAGGCATCTCCATTCCCCTTGACCCACAGTGTTACCCTGTATCTCTCAGGGAGACAGGACTAGATGGGATGTGGGTTTGTACCCAAGAGAGCCTAAAAGAGACAGTGCCCTACTATGGAGACAGACGGGAGCAGAATGGCTTAGGCATATATGCCACAGGGGCTCTCCAGAGCTGGAGGACCAGTCTAGTGGAAGTCCATCAGAGCTGAGTTGAGCCAGTGTCCAGATGCATAGGCAGGGGGACAGTACCTATTCTGACAACTGCTGATCAGCACCAAGTGCCTTCTTTACTCCCCAGCGCTCACAGTCCAGTGAAGGGGGGAGGTGCTCTTTGAGGAAGTAGCTGAGAATGATCAAAGGGGTCTGTGTGTTGAAGAAAGAGGAATGACTGTGACAGCCACCCACATCAGACCTCTTGGGAGGAAGTTCTTTGAGAAAGGGACATCTAAGCCATGGCATGGGGTTATTAGAGATGCAGGATGGCTCCCATAAAGGTCCAGGTGAAGAGAGAGTTAAAACTAGCTTCAACATGGGGCATAGGGTGAGCACACAGTTAGCAATCAAATGGCTGGGATCCCTTCAAGCCACTGGGGTGCTGAACAGACATCCTGAGCCTCCATACAATAAAAAGTTACATGGCAGATAGGGTAAGCCATCTGAGGACAAAGCAAACACACAGTCCTCCTCAGGATCCTGTTCTTTCTTGGGGTTCCTCTCCTATTTCCTCCTCCTACACAGACTTCAGCTTCCGGCTCTGTGATCAATTGTCTGCTTACCTGAAATCACAATGCCCCCACCAGACACTTGTCTATACCCTAGATTTGATCTCAATCAAGTCAAGATACTGACCTGTGCCTTAGTGACTTCCCTATTGCTGTGAAGAGACACCATGACCAAAGTGACTTATAAAAGAAAACATTTCATTGGGAATTTGATACAGTTTCAGAGAGTTAGTCCAAGACCATTGTGTTGGGGAGCGTGGCAGCAGACAGGCACTGAAGTCATAACTAAGACATGACATCCTAAACAGCAAGCTAGAGGTGGAGAGAGTGAGACTGGGCCTGGCGTTAGCTTTTAAAACCCCAAAGCCCACCCCAGTGACACACTTCCTTCAACAGGGCCACAGCTCCTAATCCTTTCCAAAGCAGTTCCACCAACTAGGAACCAAGCATTCAAATGCATGAGCCTTTGGGGGTCATTCTCATTCAAAGCACCACAGCTGGCAAGACAGAATTACTTGCTGCCAACCCTATGAACCATTTCTAAATGCTCCTGTGGCTGGTCTCACTGACTTGGATCTTTTGCTGTCCTTCAGACACTAGATGACACGTGTGTCTCTGGGACTCAGCCTAAGCTGTGGCACAGGTGCATGCACACAGCTTCAGGAAGACCAAATCTACAGGGTTCTGTCCACCTACCCTCCATCACAGCCTCTCCCACAGGAACCTAGGTCTGCAGCCAGCAGCCTCCCACATGGACAAGGCCAGCACTCCCAAAACAGGGAAAGTGAGGAGCAAGTGATTCCTCAAGAACACTCTGGCTTCCAGGAGCGGCATCTCCTGCCATTCTCCTCTCTGGGGATCAGGTGTTAAGTCCACCATCTTCCAGCAGTGCTTGAGAAAGGCCAATGCACCTGGTGTGGCTGCTGGCAGCCATTAGAGGCCTGGGGCTTGGAATTACAATTACATCCCCTCCCTAAGTTTCATGTAAAGACTCAGGGTCATAGCTTGACCCCTGGAGGGGGTGTGTGGCAGAAGCTGCAGCTGAGAAGAGTGATAGGCCCCCACCCCCACCGAGTGCAGTCACCTGCTCAACTGCCTAAAGGTACCACACAACAGAAGCAAGGCCAAACTCTTTGGCTACCCCTTCAGGCTCTCAGAAATCCTGTCAACTGCACACCTTGGTTGTGTGTCCCAGGCAGGCTCTGTCTGCTGTAAGCTGAGGGCACAGCATTCTGGATGGAGCTCCTCACAGGTGCTCTGAGCTTAGTGTTCCAAAGAGGCTGGGGACAGAGCTTTGGCTCAACTCTCCAGGAGCCTCCACCAGTCAGTAATCCCAGGACATGTGACAGGGACTTGTCACATGGGCTGGCAGGTACTCATGGCCATGGAGGTGATTAGAAGCCCCTTGCAGTGTTTGCTCAGAAATGGGGCAAATAAGGTTACAGACACTTAGGAGAGGACGGCCAGAAGTCCAACCCCCATTAATTAGGCCAGCTTGGACCTCAGAGCCAGGTTATCAGACCTGCAGCAGGGGTCTCTGCCACCCAAGGGATGGGTAATGGAACCCCAGGAGCCAGGCTGTCCTAACCCACAGAGTCAATGGTGGCCCCTCTGTTACTGGGGCCTTTCTTCCACTGTCCTTTAGACATTCTAGCCAACAACCCCATCCCCAGTGCCAGCTCTGCACTTTGCCCTGCTGCAAGATGATCATTCTTTGAAACTATGCTTTTGAGTGTCCACCTGTCTGTCTACTGAGACATGAGGCCCCGGCAGGCAGATTCTTGGAGAACGTAGTAGGAGCTCAATTAATGTGACCAAATGTGTGGCCAGGATTAGCCCCAGAGAACAGGATGGAAGTTGGGTCTCTGGATGGACGAGGACACAGTGGATACTGCTCCTAGGCCGGTGCCAGAGAGGGAACCTCCCACCCTTATCAGAGTGGGTCCCTTCAGGGACTGAACAACTGCTGGGAAGAAGCTTTCTCCAGGGGGAAGGGGCCAGGCAGACCCTAGATGTCTATTTTCATCTCTCTTTTGGGCCCCCAGGAACCCCAATACCCCTCTTGCCTGTTTTCATGGAGAACTTGTGGGAGGGGGACCTGCGCATAGAGCTATGACACACCCCTGCCCAGCAAGTCTCCTGTCTAACCAAGAGCAAGGACTCCACCCATCACCAACACAGCCAGTCACACAAGCTGACACGCACAAGTAGCTGGAGTAGCCGGGCAGGCAGCACGTGTGACTGTCTTCCACCCATGAAGGCAGTGGTGCCAGACCCGCTGGGCCGGACTGAGGTGGTACCACCTCCCATTTCCACATTGTTCATCCTACTACCTGGCATGGCTCACTCAGTGAAGGGCTAACGGGGGCCCGGTGAGCTGGTTGGGTACTCTGTGGAAGCTCTGAGGCTGCTACGCATGAATGTGGAGAGACCCTGGCTCATGTTACCTCTTAGAAGTGAGAACTAGAGTTGGGAATGCCTTTCCACCCTTCAGGGGACTTGCAGACAGCTAGAGGATGGGATTCTGGGAACCTAGGACTAGAGAGGAGACAGGTAAGGTCTGCCACTTACAGACATAGGCCCCGAAGGACAGGACTTGCACCCCACTGAAAAAGAAGAAGTTAGAAGCAGCTGTCTAGACAAGGAAGCTGAAAGTGGACGGAGACTGGGCTGCTTCATCCTGGGCAACCCTGGAGATAGGATAGGGTCTGTGGGATGTGGTTCTCTTCCTGAGAGTCAGGGAAGCCCTGTAGGGGTCAGGCTCAGAGCCAATCAGGTGGTTTGAGAACTTTGTCACATTTTGCCAATGACTCTCAGCCATGCGCCTCCTGAACCACCTCCCATATTTAACATTGTAGCCTGATGGTTGACAAGTGAAGAATGAGTTACAAAGATATATTGGCTTATGCACAGCATGATTTGGGCCTTTTATCATTGGGGGCAGGCATGATTATCCCCCACTGCATGAGAAGAAAGACACTGGACAAAGAGGCCAGGCTATTCCTAACCAGTCAACTTTAGAGGCCCTTGGCATTGCACCATCATCTCTGGTCTTTAAACTCACGTGCACATGTGCACCCACAGACTAATAGGGGCGCTATCCTAAGTCTCCTGTCAGAGGCCATGAGGAGCTCCTCAGCTGCCAGCAATTTCCAGACAAACTCAATCAACCCAGTGTCCAAAGGCCACCGCTGATGTTCTTCCTAGTCCAGCAGCCTTGCGCTGCCTCCACGGATAGCATCAACCTTCTTGGTTCTCAGCCAGCCCCTAATTCTTTGCTTTCCCTCATTGATATTGAATCCTCATCTCTCCAGAAGCTCGGCAGACTGGATCTTAAGACAGAAAAATCCCATCTTAGCTATTTGAGTGGTTGCTGCAATCAACATGGAAGTCCAGACATCTCTCTGATGCCCTGATTACATAAACACTCAGAAGTGAAATTGCTAGCTAAGTGTCCATCAGTGGGTGAATGGACAAAGAAAATGTTATGTGTGCGCACAATGGATAGTTGTTCAGCCATCTTAAAAAAAAAAAAAAGAAACGAAATCCTGTCACATTCAAGAATGCAGATGGAGTGAAGGGCATTATGCTCAATGAGATAAGACAGACACAGAAAAACTAACAATACACAGTCTCATTCACATGTGGACACCAGACATGCTCGTCTCCTAGAAATTGAGGGCAGAATGGTGATCAAATGCTGGGGAGGAACCTGGGAGGTGAGGAGGGAAGGGTGGTCAGTGGGCACAGGGTTAGGTAGGAAGGTGTGCTGTGTTCTGCCATATGGCACATGCAAAATGGAGGCCATGATTAGTGTTAAGGTAAGTCCCAAAATAGCCAGGAGAACAGATGTTATCATCTCCCTACCAAGAAATGACAGGCTTTAGAGATGATGGACGTGTTAATTATCCTGATCTGATCATTGCACAATGTACATACACATCAAAACATCACATCACATCTCTGAAATTGCTACAATTATTATGTGTTAATTAAAGATAAAATAAATCTCTGGAAGAAGGAAAACACACCCAGAACCCTGGGTAGAGGATGGGGAGAAGGGTTTCTCAACACCTGCATCACACCTGGATCCAGAGAAGTGCTGCCTGCCCTGGTCCCTGGCCCTGTATGCTCCCCAACCACACAGGCCAGCCAGAGTGATGTAGCTGGTCACCTGGGCCACCTGGAGCCTCCTGTCCTAAGCTAATTCTGCTGTCTCAGTCATGCAGTTCTGGCTAGGGTTCCGGCATCTCTTTCTGGTGTGGAGCACCAGGTTATGCCGGAGTGAAGCCCTAAGAAGAATACAGAGTGAGTGGCCATCGCTGGCTCAAAGCACGGAGGCTACTTTCTACAAGCAAGGAAGTCAGCAGATCCCAGCACAGCCTGCAGCTCCCAGAATAATCTGACGATCCTAGCACAGTGTGCAGGTCCCAGCAGAACCTGCAGGTCTCAGCATAATCTGAGGGTCCCAATAAAGCCTGCAGGTCCCAGAATAATCTGAGGGTCCCAGGACAGACTGCCGGTCCTAGCACAGCTTGTAGGTCCTGGCCTCTGAGCTAAAAGGCAGTAGGCAAATGGCAGCAGGAGCTGAATGGGCCAGAACAAAGTCTCTATAGGTTCTTACTGAGCATGGCTGTGTGGGCAGGTCCACCAGAGAGGGTCTCCTGAGCCTGAGGCAGGGATTGACTGGAGAAGGTAAAGCAGAGACTTTGGAGGACAGGTGGCAGCCAGAGACCTCATGGACACTCATGATCATTCTCTGCCTCCTGATGAGACAGCAGGAAGTCTGCATGAGAGTGAGGACCGTGGCCAGAGGAAGGCTGCTCTTGGTCTATCACTGATAGTGGAGACCTCAGTGGTCAAAGGTGCCCAAGTACTACTCACTCTCCCAGACAGCAGGCAGACAGCAGGCCAAGCCCAAGAACTGTGGAATCAGGGAGCGATAGAGACCAGAGCATGGTAGGTGGCTTCATGGCTGCAAGCCTACTCAGACCCCTGGACATCCAGTTCTCTTCCTAGGATGCCATTCTCTGACTCTGAGGCTAGTATGAAGTTCAACAGTAGTAGATACCTACAGGGCCATACAGGAGGCAGTCCCACCTCCCTGCAGAAGCCCAGGGTGGGGGACATCGCTGATGCGTGCCCTTGATGAGCCTTAGAGAGGTGACATACTCATGGCAAGTGGTAGATCCACGGCACCCTCATTTCTCCTTCCAGACTCCCAATGGGACACCAAGTTCCTTGGGGCCAGGGTAGTACTTCAGAGAACAAGAGGTTCAACATTGTGAGGCTTCAGCAGGGAAGCCAAGAACCAGGTGAGGAGCAAGCCATGGAAGACATGAAAGACAATCTGAGAAGGTTCCAGAACTTCCATCTATGCTACATCAGTCAAAAGAGGGTATCTTTCAACAGTCCAATTGTCCCATCTTCTTCAGAAGCTCAACATGTCATTGAAGCACACACACAAACACACACACACACGTGTGTACACATACACATGCATGCTCACACATACTACTGTGAATATTGGAAATTTTGTGGACAGAAACAGGAAACCTGTTTCCAGGGTTATGAGATAGTCCCTACCCCATCTGTCCACTCTGGGGTCTATTCGGTCTTTCAAGTAAAATATGAGGGAGGGCAACTAAAAATGAGCAAAACACATAAAACAATGCTTTGAGGGGCATTAATAACAGGTAAGGAAAAACAGTGCTTGAGAAAGATGGAAGAGAAGATGAGCCCTGAACTCACACAGGCTGTTATTCTGATGTAATTGTCAGGTGCTGGCAGAAGGAGCTGTCAAAGCAGATCCCTGTGAACTCTCTGAATTGAAGACATGGATCTGAGTGTTCAGGACAGAAAGAGCACTACTCAGAGTCTAGAGTACCGGGCAGGAGACAGGTGCAGCGAACTCTGAGGCCTGAGACCTGCAGTGGTGTCTTTGGTCTGCAACACGGTCCTGAAGTCATTTGAGAAAGATGCTCAAAGCCAGGACAACATCCAAGCAGATCAGAGGAAGCAGTAACCAGAGCTCACCCAGGGCCGGAAGCGGGGCTGTTCCACCACGCTGCCAGCACAGGGTCCTGTCCTCAGGGGCTAATTCACTGCCTGGTCTGGGGTTGCCTCAGTTCACCTCAGCTGAACACTGTTCTAGCCACACCTGTTGGCTCTCCAAAGCAGGACGTAAAACAGTAAGGCCTTCCCAAAACAAACCTCAAGACGATTTCTTGGAATGCAAAAATACCCACCATGCAGCAGGATAAAAGGCGCAATGTCTAGAATCCAGTAAAAAATGACCAGCCGTGGAAAGAAGCAGGGAGACGGGAGCCACAATGAGGAGTCAAAGCAGACTAGGAACTGACAGGGCAATAGGATTAGCAGGCATTAAAACACTCATCAGAACTGCATTTCATATGGCCAAAGTTCCAGGGAAACAAAAACATCCTGAAAAGAGACGTGGAAAGTAAAAAGGAAACCTTGATGAAAGTTCTAGAACAAGGAACTCTGAAGTCTGAGATGATAATCAGGGTGGGCAGGACTGGGTGACGGATTCGATGCCACATAAGATGGGAGAGCCCAACGGCATGGTAAGGGAAGCTACACAAAAGGAGCTGCAGAGTGAAAAAGATGTAATTTTAAAACTTAGTAGAATATTATTGAAAGGAAGCAAGAAGCTGCCTAATACCTATATCTGAACACAGAGAACTTTCCAAAGTTGCCAAATGGAAATTTAGTCCTACAGATACAAAAAAAAGATATAAAAAACCGTAAAAACATAGAGCTCAATAAACATCCATAAAAAAAAAAACCAACTTGAGCAGGAATAAAATCACACCAACATACAATCAAATCACTCAATGCCAGTGACAAAGACAAAGGAACTTTTATTTTTTTCTCTGTTCTTTCATTTAAATTATATTTTTTCATTTATTTTATATATCAACCACAGTTTCTCCTCTGGCCTCTCCTCTCATCCCCTCTCCTCCCCTCCCTTCTACTTACTTCCCCCTGCCCCTGCACTCCTCCTTGGTTTCCATTCAGAATCTCTCATGTCGATTCCCATGGGAGTCAGCAAAGCATGGCAAATCAAGTTGAGGCAGGACCGAGTTCCTCCCCCTTGCATCAAGACTGGGCAAGGCATCCCACCTTAGGGAATAGATTCCAAAGAGCCAGCTCATGAGACAGGGATAGGTCCTGACCCCACCGCTAAGGATCCCACAAAAGGCCAAGCTACAGAACTGTCACCCACATGCAGAGGGCATAGGTCGGTCCCATGCCGACTCCCTAGCTGCTGGTGTAGAGCTCTCACAAGTTCAGGTCAGCCGTCTCTGTGGCTTTCCCTGTCATGATCTTGACTCCCCCCCCCCCACTCATATAATCCCTCCTCCCTCTCTTCAACTGAACTCCCAGAGCTAGGCCTAGTGCTTGGCTGTGGATCTCTACATCTGCTTCCATCAGTTACTAGATGAAGCCTCTGTGGTGACAATTACGGCAGTCACCAATCAGATAACAGAGGAAGGCCAGTTCTGGCACCCTCTCCACTATTGCTAGTAGACTTAGCTGGGGTCATCCTTGTGGATTCCTGGGAGTTTCCCTGGCATCAGGTTTCTCCCTAACACCATAATGGTCCCCTCTATGAAAATATCTCTTTCATTACTCTCCCACTCCGTCCCACCCCAAACTACCATCCTGATCCCTCATGTTCTCATCCTCCCACCCCTCCCCTTCCCCTACCCCCAGTTTACCCAAGAGATCTCATCTGTTTCCCCTTCCCAGGGAAATCCATGCATTCCTCTTAGAGTCCTCTTTGCTACCTGGCTTCTCTGGGGCTGTGGATTGTAGTCTGGATGTCCTTTGCTTTACATCTAATACCCACTTATGAGTGAGCACACACCATGTTTGTCTTTCTGGGGTCTGGGTTACTTCACTCAGGATGATTTTTTTTCTAGTTCCATCCATTTATCTGCAAATTTCATGATGTCATTGCTTTTTACTGCCAAGTAATACTCCACTGTGTAAAGGTATCCATTCTTTGGTTGAGGGCTTGTTTCCAGGTTCTGGCTATTATGAATAATGCTGCTATGAACATAGTTGAGCAAGCATTCCTATGCAATGATTGAGCATCCTTTGGGTATATACCTAAGATTGGTATAGCTGGGTCTTGAGGTAGATTGAGTGCCAATTTTCTGAGAAACCACCATATTGATTTCCAAAGTGGCTGTACAAGTTTGCACTCTCACCAGCAGTGGAGGAGCATTCCCCTTACTCCACATCCTCTCCAACATAGGCTGCCATTAGTGTTTTTTGATCTTAGTCATTCTGACAGGTGTAAGATGGTATCTCAGAGTTGTTTTGAGCTATCATTTCCCTGATAGCTAAGGATGTTGAACAATTCTTTAAGTGTTTCTCATCTATTTGAGATTCTTCTGTTGAGAATTCTCTGTTTAAATCTGTACCCTATTTTTTTAATTGGATTACTTGTTATCTTGATGTCTAGTTTCTTGAGTTCTTTATACATTTTGGAGATCAGCCCTCTGTCAGATGTGGGGTTGGTGAAGATCTTTTCCCATTTTTCGGGCTTTGTTTTGTCTTATTGACAGTGTCCTTTGTCTTACAGAAGTGTCTCAGTTTAGGAGGTCCCATTTATTAATTGTTGATCTCAGTGTCTGTGCTATTGGTGTTATATTTAGGAAGTGATCTCCTGTGCAATGTGTTCAAGGCTACTTTCCACTTTCTTCTATCAGTTTCAGTGTAACTGGATTTTCAGTGAGGTCTTTGATGCACTTAGACTTGAGTTTTGTGCAGGGCAATCGATATGGATCTATTTTCCTTCTTCTACATGCAAACATCCAGTTATGCCAGCACCATTTGTTGAAGATACTTTCTTTTTTCCATTGTATAATTTTAACTTCTTTGTTAAAAATCAGGTGTTCATAAGTATGTGTGGTTTTGTGACAGGGTCTTCAATTCGATTCCATTAATCCACATGTTTATTTTTATGCTAATACCATGCTGTTTTTATTACTATAGCTCTATAGTAGAGCTTGAAGTCAGGGATGGAGATACTTCCGGAATTTTACAAAGTAACTCTTTAAAAAGGGGTATGTTTCATCTGGAAGAATAAATGCAAGAATGAATTGGCGATTTCTCAAGAGAAACAATGTAGCAAAGACAGTGGGCGGTAGGAGGGGGAGTTACATCCTTCTAAGAACCAAAAAAAAAAAAAATCCTGTCAACTTAAAAATCTATACCTAGCAAAAACACCTTTCAAAAACTAAAGACTTTTTCAGTAGTGTCCAGCTGAGAAAGGCCTTGGCCACCGATCCCACTGGACACCATGCTGATGGAAGCCACCATGACATGCAGTGTGAACTGACACCAAAATGAATCAGTCACCTTCCCACCACTTCACCCAACACTGAGAATAGTCAGGCAGGGAAGGCTGATGTGACGCCATTTTGTGGACAATTAGTCCTATTGCTTTGGACCTGTAGCCGGAAGTGTGTGCTGAAGCACAAGCCCTGCTCACCCCAAAGCTGTGAAGAAAGTAGAGTCCAGGCTTCCAAATAATCCCCTTTAAAACCACACCCCAAAAACATGAAGTGTCACCCTTTTGTAGTGTTATAGAGCTGGGGAATCAAGTATTTAATGCTTGGAAGCTCTCAAGAGTCAAATTATGTATGGAAAATGCTACAAACAAGAATAAACATAGAGCATCTATGGCATGGCCATGTACAGCAGGCTGGGGCTGGGCACGGGGCCAGCACTTAAGGTTGTTGCCAGAACAGGGTCACTTAGTATCAAGGTCATAGCCAAGGCCACTTACAGCTATCCTAGTGCTAGTGTTTAGTAAGCCATGTAAGGCAATAGGAAAAGTTGGAGACACCATGATGCTTTTTAGGTATGGCATTCCCAAGGTCACCATGACACCATGATGCAGGCCGGGAGGGTTAAGGCCAAGAACTGAAGTTCTGGGCCAGAGGCTTAAGTCTGGGATGGAGATGGAGCAGGGCTGGCTCTATCCAAGGCAGTCTCATGGTCCTGTAGATACATGATTCTCCTCATGTCGCACATGGCTGTTCCTCCATGTGTCTATGTCTTGATCTTTCCTTGTATGGACGCCAATAAGATTAGTTTACCCCAGTGACCTCACTTTAACTCAGTTGCCTCTTTAAAGACCTTGTCCCCAAATGCAGCCACTCTTTAGCACAGAGGTTAGGACCTCAACCTAGGCCCCAGAGGTGATGGATACAGAAGGCAAGTTCGGGGGATTTTGGTTCATCTTAGGTTTAGGTGACCCAGGAGGAAAAATTTCCAGTCACGCATGGAAAGACCCAGAATATCTGTGTGGTCTCAAAGGGACTCAGACAGTTGAGCTGCCCCTATGACCTTGGCTCTGGTTCCCAGCCTCAGACTGCATAAGGTAAACAGATGGGGATGAGAGACCCTGAGGCTGTCGGAGGAGGAAGGGTCCTGGTGTCAAAGCCCACCACAGCCGGCCCACTTTAACAAAGTCCGTCAGTGTTTACTGGCTTGGCCATTCCCCAGAGCTGTTCTTTTGTGAGAAGATAGGGTATTAAATGCCACTTGGGGTTTATTTACTCAGCTCTGACAACCAGGAAATCAATGTTGCAACTGAACTTCTGGCAGCGTCTTTTATTAATGCTTTTAATGTCTGACTTTTAACCACTGGGGACTCTCTGCTGAGGGCATGCTTTGTCTGCCCTTGTGAGTGCAAGCTTATGCGTGCACAGGCTGTGTGCATCTCTGCAGCAGCAAGCATAGTCTGGATGGCTATATGAGCTGGTGTGTTCACATGTGCATGGAACATGCTCTCATGTGTATACCTTTCTTCATGGCTATTCAGACATGTGCTTATACACGGGATCATGCTTGTGTGTATGTGTTTGGGTGGATATATGTGTGCTCCTTTGTGTCCACAGGTCTGTACTGAAGCATGCTGTGTATATGTGTATGTGTGTGTGTTGTGTGTATGTGTGTGTGTGTGTGTGTGCGTGTGCGTGCGTGCACATGTGCACTCCAGGGGACATATTCCCAGTATGCACATTGCATTTGGACCTATCAATGTGAAGGCAGATTCACAGCTATATACTCTGCTTTAATCTGGGGAGAGCAGAAATGGGGGGAGAGCAAGAGAGTAAAAGAGAGAGATTTGCATCTCTTAGATCTGAACGTGACCCTCATTTTGGTGGGAAATGAACATAGCAAGGGAACCTCAAAATCCATCAGCTACTCCCAGGCCTGTGGATTTGAAACAAACCATGAAATTCCTACTGGTGAGTGACATTTCTCATCCTGGCTTTCCTCCCTGGGCTTTCTCTTGAATGCTGTTTATCAATATAACCTGAAAGGAAGAACCGGCTCAAGACAGCTTCAGCCTCTGCATTTCCTACAGAAGAAAAATTTCAGTGGGAGGTTTGGCTGGGACAGTCAGGGTTTGCATATGACAACAGGCCCACTGAGTCTCACCAATGTGCACACCCCTCTGTCTGACTTGTTCAGAGAACCACAGGGCAATGTGCCACCCACAGAACCCAGTGATGTCACGCATCCATCCTAGCCAGATGCTTAGGGGCAAGGCTTAGACCATTTGTCCCTCATTTCTTCATCAGAATAGGCAGAGTACAGTCAGCACCCACTGATGACTGACCAGGGTCAGGCCAAGGGGCCTTTGCTTGTTCCTTCCCACCATGCACTTGGTTCAAGAGCCTGCTTTGAAGATCTTGGGGCCAATCAGGGTTCTTCCTTTCTTTCCTACTATCATGACCTTATTTAATCTCGGTTACTGCCTAATAACTTACCTCCAAAACCAGCCAAAGACTTAGGGATTTACCATGGAACTGTGGAGAACACCACTCAGTTGAAGGCGCCTTCCAAATACAGCATCCACTCTCACAAAAGCCCAGGTAGTAGCTCTGAGCAGCAGGTGACAGCAGCTCCTTGGGACCCAAGGAGCAGGATTTACTTGGCTTTCTTTCTTTAAGTCATTCCTTCTATGGTGGCTAGAGTCACCAGGCCAGTGTCCCTCTGCTCTTTCTGGATAATGGGGACATCACTGGACCTGCTTAGTATCACTTAGCTTCCCGGAGCTTCAGAGGTGGCTGTCTCTCACTGTGTTGTTTCCACATACCCTGGAAGCTTCACGAGTCCATGGGGAGCATGGGAGGCCAGCAGGTGGTAGCAGCCACCCTTCAGCCCTGCCACCTCCTCGGTTCCCTGGGAGTCTTTGTCAGGAGCTGATCAATTAATATATGGTCATTTTCAAGAGCCCCTGAGCCTGATGTCTGTGCCAGCCTTCTGGGAAGGTTTCCCCGAACAGAGGCCAGCTCACCAAGGGAGACTGTTCTGTGAGCTGCTTTGACAAATAGACGCCAGCTGTTTGTGATTAGCATGTCACTTGCAAGCGGAAGTTTCCCTGGTACGTACAAATCACTTTCTCTCTCAAGGAGTCCGCAGCCCTCTGCGGCCAGTGGGCCCTGAATACGACCTTAGGCCCAGCAGCCCCATGGGACAGGCATGTAGTTCTCCTGCTGGTGGCGACTAAGCAAGGTGTCCTCAGCCAGGGATAGATCTAGTCACAAGGGTCAGGACTGCGTATTCACTGGGGCACATAGTGAGTCAATCCTGTCAGGGACATGGCAAGCTTTCAACGAATCTGCTAGCCCTGGGCCTCCATCAACGATGATGGGGGGCAACCTGGTCTAGAGTACTCGAGCCCCTCCATGTGACCCTGGGGTTGAGCCACACCCCATACTGTACAGGGGAGTTTGGAGGCTACCTGGGCTGTCATCTGGTGCCTTCCTGGGCTGAAGCCTTCCTAGTGACAGATTTGGGCCTGGCCATTCCCAGCCTGGCTCATCTCTGTGTGAGAGAAAGTGACCATGCTCAGTTGCATCCAGATACAGGAGAGGGGGTCCCAGCCCAGGAGCAGGAGTGGATGGTGGACGGAGGTGAGGGATTAGTGAGAGCATTGGGTATAAGTATTCTAGATATGTGATCCCAACAGGTTTCCCATTGAGGAAGACCAGTGTGCTTGGAAGTCCTCGTGGGGCTGTGAAGGAGGGGGAACCTAGTCAGTTATCAGGGGTGATCTGACAGGTGAGGTAGAATTCTCATTATTTAGTGAGATCCTGGAGGACATGACCAAGGCCAGGTCAGCTCGCTTTAGAGAGGGTAGTGCAGACTTGGGACAGCTCTCATCTCCTGCACTGAAGTATTGGCCTCCGGGCTCCTCACCTCCATCCAATAGGGAGAACACACACCTTTGGCTTTCATGAACGCAGCTGCCATAGGATTCTTTTCTCGTGAGCAGGGATAAGCACCAGACAGGGTTGGCTCAGGTGGCTTTGCAGCTGGGAAACAGTGCAGATTTCTGGAAAGATCACAAAACGGGTGTGATTACACTAGGCCATGTCTATGCTGTAATGACATCAGAAATTTGGTTTCTAGACTTGTCATAGCTACATTTCCACACAATCATTTTTATATATAATTGCCTGGAAAGGCACCTGCAGCTGCATCGGGTGTCAGAGGTCAAGCATACCAGGCTTAAAGTAAAATGTAAGGAAAGGCCAGTAATCCCTCTGGGCCTGACTTAAACACAGAGATGGTAATAGAAGGCGTACACCCATTCACAGAATGGGCAGAGCACACCTCACAGAGGTGTGGCGAGACATGGGTCTGACTCTGTAACACTTGGGAAAAACAAAGGGGCAGGATGAGATTTGGGCTCATGGTTCAGCGATTTTACTATAGTCAGCTGGCTCAGATGCCTCTGGGCAGCAGTGTGGTGAACGCCATGACATGAGGACATAGTAAAAATGGCTGTTTGCTCATTTTGTGGTGGCCAGAAACCAGAGAAGACAGGCTCAAGGGAGCTAGGAACAAGATGTGTCTTTCCAGTGCGTATTCTCAGTGACCTAGTTTCTATAACCAGGCCCCATATCTAGAAGTTTTACCAGCCCATGTTGTGGAATATTAATTGTAGATGTGTTATATTTGTTTATTCTGTGGAATATTTGTTTATCGATGCAAAGATCTATTGCATTCTTTTATGTAGCATTTGTTTAACTTTGTAAAGCTGCCTAAAACACCTGATTGGTCTAATAACAGCTAGGCAGAGAGGGATAGGCAGGGCTGCCAGGCAGAGAGAATAAATAGAAGCAGAAATCTAGGGAATATAGAAAGTAGTGAGAAAAGGAGAGAAGGATGCTGAGAGATAGTCACCCAATCACACAGTCAGACACAGAACAAGAAGGAAAGAAAAGATATACAGAAGTAGAGAAAGGTAAAAGCCCATAGTCAAAAGGTAGATGGGATAATTTAAGAAAAACTGGCTAGAAATAAGCCAGGCTAAGGCTGGGCATTCATAAGAAAGAGTAAATCTCCATATGATTATTTGGGAGCTGGGTGGCAGGCCTTCCAAAGAATAAAGAGTTAAAAATAACTAATTACAACCCCCCAGTCATGCCATTAAATTAAGGTTCCACCGAAGGATTAGTCCAGAGCCAGAGCCTCCAGGATCTAATCTCTTCTCCTGAACACTGCGGCTCTGGGAATCAAGGCTTCTACACACCTCACAGCCCTTGTTGAGGGGCACGTCCAATCCAAGCCTTAACAGTGTGTAAGTCATCGGAGAAACAGGTAGCATAAAGCAAGAAAAACAATCTACAGAAATTCTGGGAACAAACTTTGGATTAGAAGTTTAAGAATGGGGGAACATGAGCAATGGGGTGGAGTGCAGAAACCACATGGAGAACAGGTGAACAATGGCCAGATCACAGTGGGAAATGACAGAGAGAGAGGGCACTTAAAGAGCTGAGGGGTGAGACAGGGGAACCAGAGGCCCATAGCTACAAGACAGGGACCAGAGAGGGTGGGACCACACCTGAGAGACAGAGACCAATATCTACTATTAAAGAACCAGTGACTTCAGATAGGTGGGTGCGATGGTTAATAGCAACTAGACAGAGCCTAGAATCACCTAGGAGACAGGCCACTGGGCATGTCTGTGAGAAACTAGCTGGTGAGGGAAGACCCACCGTAAGTGTGGGTGGCACCATCAGAAGTAAAACAGAGAAAGCCAGCTGAATATCAGCATTCATCTCGCTCTGCTTCCTGGCTGTGATGTCATGTTGTCATGTGACCAGCTGCCTCCTGCTTCTGCCACCATGATGGACTGTGCTTTCAAGCTCTCGGACAAAACAAACATTTCTTTCCTAAAGCTGTCTTTGTCAGAGATTTGTCACAGCAGTGAGACAGAAACTGATGCTGGAAAACGGGGACATTTCTGAGATAAGCCTGCCCATGCGGTTCTTAGGCCTTCGGAACAGTTTGCAGGAGAAACGTGGAAGAGTTTGAAGCATTGGGCTAGAAGAGCTCTCAAATGCTGCAAGCAAAGTCTGCTGAGCTATTCTGATTTGGGATGGGAGTCTGGAAGACCAGAAGGCATAGAGAAATGCAAACTGCGGAGCCCTGGCTCATGAGGTTCCAGAGGGAAACAAGGATTCGGATGGGAACTGGGTTAGAAGCCATCTGAATCACATCTGACAATGGAGCCTGTGTCCTGGACGAGTGAGACGGGATTGAAAACCGATGGAGTAAGGGGCATCTCCAAGCCTGAGAGCGTAGGACTCTTGGGGGTGCACAGGGAAAAAGAGCCGACAAGTGAGACAGAGAGGTTTGAAATGTATCATTTGTTGAGGAAAAGAGCTAAAACAAGCTTGAAGTCGTAGCCAAGGTGTGTTCTACGACTGTCAAAGAGAAGAGCCACTCCTCTCACGAATCTCAGTGCTAGAACAGCAGGAAAACTGTCCTGGGGGTAAGTAAGATGCCATCCATCAAATGCTCCAGCGAGTAAAAAGTCCAATGGCAAGTGTGGTTCAAGGAAGCCAGGCTTCATCCTGAGCTGGCAGCATCATTCGACATGGTGATGGTTTTAGAGGCATGTAAGACATAAGATTGAGGGGGCATAAGCCTTGCTTCAAGGTTTCAGAGAGCCTCCGAGGGCCGCCAATGTATGGCAGGATCTGCATGCCTGAAATGAGGCCCTGAGAGGCTGCCTTGAGAATCCACAAAAGGTAAGCTCAAGCTGCAGTGGAGCTCCCTGGATGCTGAAGACCCCCTACTGAGGAAAGCTGCATGCACCAATGAGAGAGGCTGAGGGCACTGTGGGCACAGAACAGAAGACATAAGACTACCCAAGCCTATTTGAGCCCAGATGATTCTATCAGAGTCCCAGATGCCAAGACATGGAACTGTAGGATTTGGTGTTTGCTGTGCTGGTGTTCAGCCTTGCTTTGATCTGACCTTTCCTTGTTATGCCCCTGTTTCTCCTTTTTTGGATGAGAGCATTTACTCTGTGCTATTGTATGTATGCTAGAAGTATGCATATTTTTAAATGGGGGTCACAATTAGTAGACTGCGTTGTCTCATGACACCCAGCGAAGTCGCCCCTGACAGCCAAGCACTTGTCCACTGTGAGAGGGACTCAGGGTGCTGCACTGCACTTTAGACTTTGGAAAAGCACTAGGACTATTAGAGTCTGGAAACTTTAAAGTTGAACTGAATGCACTTTACATATAGGGTGACCGTGAGCCTATGGGGACAAGGGGTGGAAGGTTATAGCTTAAATGTAATGTGCTTGGATATCAAGTTGAGTTGACAAGAGGTGGATTTGTGATGGTTAATAGTGTCAACTTTACAGGGTCTAAAATCACCTCAGGAAGAAGCCTTTGGGGGCATCCGTGATGGAGTATCTCGATTAAGTAAATGTCAGTAGCACCATTCCAAGGGCTGAAGTCCCGGATTGAATACAAAGAAAAAACCAGCTGAGTGCCAGCATTCTTTGCTCCCTGCTTCCTGACTGGACCCAAGGTGACCAGTGTCATAGCACTGTGGTTGCTGTGACCTCCCTGACATGATGGGCTGCGCATTCAATCTGTGAGCCACAATAAACCCTTTGTCCCTCAAGTTGCTTTTCATACAGAGGACCATGTACAATGCCAAAGAGAGGCAATAATACATCCTTCCTGGGCAGAGCCAAGTGAAATTTAAGAAAAATCTAAGCCCAACATACCTGTGCAAAGAGCAGAAGCCAAAGATCAATAATAAAAGAATGAGAATAGAACCGTGGGGTGTGCATATGGCAGGTCAGTATGCTTCAGATTGGCAGAGGAAAAGAACTTAACACCCAGGAGAATCATCCCTCGCAGCCAGGCGCTCGGCCACCGTGACACAGGGTAGGGCTGTTGGGGAATTTGGGACATTTTCATTAGTATCTTTTTTTTTCAATAAAACAAACAAAAGAATTCGTATCCAGATTTTAAAAAGACTAAGAAATATATGCACAACAAACCAGAAGGGAAGTTCTAGAAAATTCCAGCCTGGCTGGGGAAGTAGGAAACAGTAGAGCTCCCCCATTACAGCAGGGTCCACACCCCGCCAGAACAGAGAGACCTGCATAGTGAGAAGCCTGCAGCACACAGCGTGAGCTTTGAAGGGAGGGGCCATCTTCATTGGGACAGTGATTCATCTGTAGGGGTGGGAGAGTAGCAGCGAGCAGGGGGAGCCTTGATGGGGAACCTCCTTCAGCCAATGGCCTTTGAGAGGCTGGACCAGGTCGGGCGTGGCCTTGGGTACCAAAAAGGCTAGGGTCCATCCTGCTCTCTCTGTTGCTCCTCACTTGCCACACCTGGATGTTGGAGTCTGTTCCTGTTCCCTGTTGTGATCTGAGTTCCCCCCTTATTATACCCTATTCGGAGTTAGTGTGGGATTACTTTATTCACGTTCCCCCCATCTGGCATGTTCCCCTTCAGAACCTGAAAGTGGGAAGGTGGCAGGAATAGGTCCTATGATGACAATGGTTGAAATAATTGTAAACAGGTGAAATCTGTCAACTAAATTTGCTCATTAGAAGCATTGCTCAACTTGAATTCTGGAAAGACAGCCTCATTCCTATGAACGACAGACCCCAGGAAGCAGGAGGAATGGAGCAGAGGAATTGTGCAGACACAAAAGCTCTCTGCTTTAGTGTGGACTTGGAGGAACTAGGGACACAAACTCAGAAGGGAGAACTTGGGAAGAACGCTTATTAAAGTACAAAGCGTGTTTTGTCACAGGGCATGTATGATGGCCACTCACACCATCAAACCCATCCTACCATAAAGCTAGTATGCTATGAACTTGGACTATGCTGTTGTCCAGCCCCTACTTGGAAGTGATGGTTAAACTCTGCATGATAGATGACCCAGATCATCCCAAGGGACAGTTGTTAGGGTCCATGCCATTTTGAGGCCACAACTCCCCATTGGGTGTGCACATCCAAGCTCTGAAGTTAGTACCTAAATCACATCCTAGCTACCCTGTACTTACTAAGATCAGACATCAGCCACTTGGCCTTGGTACCCCTCCAGAAAATGTTAGTAACCTCTGCATGGCGATTGGGGCTTCCAATGGTTGGCTATGAACGCCCATAAGAGACTCAGGGGAAACATCATGACTGCTTTTCTTTCCAGAAGTACAGCTGGGACCATCTAGATAATCCTCAGACCATAGTCACAAGTCTAGATCAGCCAGAGGGGTGGACAGTCGGGTTGGTCACTTGGGCCAGTCACACTGGTGGATAGGACACACCACCTATGGATATGGGGGAGGCTCTGGAGGCAGGTAGACTCAGTGTGGAGTGTGTGACTCAGGGGTCCCAAAGGCCCTACTGACCTTTATATCCTTGGGCAACTTGTGTCTAGCAACTGTGTCCTTCTGAAGACTCAGAGCATCTGGCCTGAGAGCCACAAGCTCCTGGAAGGTTCCAAAGTTGTCCCTGACCCCTCTCCCTCCTGCTCTGCTCACTCTGCTAACAACCCGAATACCTCTCTGATCCTTTCTGTGCAAACCCCAGGGATGATCTTCACTCTCTGTCTGGACATGTCTTGTTCCACTCAACCACTTACACAGGGACAGGCACTGCACCCAAAACATCCCCAAGGCTAGAGCATCCCTACTTTGAAGCAAAGAGAAAAGGCCAAGAGCTGAGGCACAAGATCAGACTTTACAAGATGAGACCCAGTGGGATCTACCAGGTCCCAGGCAGGGTGATCAGAGTGTTTCCCAGCCTTTCTTAGGGGACAGAGATGTAGTGAAAGGGAAAACCTACCCACCCTCTAAAGCTGAACACAGGAAGTAGCTGTGTTCTGGGAGGACAGGGGACTGCACATCTTCTTCCACCTCCACCAGCTGCACTAGAGAGAGGCAGGTGACCTGGGCGGCAGTACTTCACACATGAAAAGAGAATCACGTTTGAGTTAGATGGGGGCTTTTCCTCTTGTCTCAGGTGAGCGTAAACTCAGGAGCTGGAGCACGGCTCACAGTCACACGCTCTTCTACTGTGACTGTGGCTTCCGGGTTCTTGTTTTACAAACTAGAAAGATAAAGTCCTCAGGCCCCAGAGGTGAGATCTGGAAAGAAATTTGTTGTGGATTTTCTCTAGGACATAACTATTGTAAGCAGGCAGGGAACGGCCTATCACCCAGCTGCTAGCCTTGAAGGACTAACGGCAGAAACTGGGTGAGATACAGAGATAAGGGTGAACTGTCTAACTCAGATGGCCCAGTCATGGGTGATCAGGTGCCTTCTCTCCATTTTGGTTTCATTCTCATATATAAATACCAGGAAGGGGTGAGAGACAGTGAGGAGCCAGGAACAGAAATTCTCTTCTGGTGTCCCTGGACTCCAGAAGGACATTCTCAGAACTGCTGCTTTGGAGTCCCTGCCCTACATGAACAATTTCTACTTCATGTTCTCATCACGACATCCTGCCCCACATGCCTGATTCTGAGAACCATGACTCCAAGACAGCCCTGAATGATGACTTTCTACTTCCCCCACCAGTCCCGGGTGGTAATGGCTGGAGAAGAGACTCATAAGGGTCAAGACCCTAGGTTACGGTTGAACAAACAATATCCAGGCAAGGCCAAAGCAGGCCCACAGTACAAGTCACTGCCTGGGACTCTGACCAGGAGGGTCTGGGGAAGACCATGGAAAGGTCACAGGCAAGGCCACTACACAAGAAGTAGCCTGACAAGCAGGGAGGATTCCAGAGCACAAAGATACTGGAGATAGTTAGCTTAGCTGCAGGAGACTGGTCCCTGAGCCCCACAGAAGTAAACTGGGCCTGCAGGAAGCCAAGCAGCACCTCAGGTCTGAGTTTATTCTCAGACTCCTGAAGACACCTGAAGCAGGTATAGAGCAAGCAGGGATAAAAACTTGCCTGGCCCCACTTGAACAAGGACTTCTGCACCCAAATCAGGAGTATCCAGCCACCATTTGACAACAGGAAATAATATCTCTAAGTGTCAAACTGTCTACCCAGAAAAAAAAAAAAGACAAAGGAGAGACAGGGTGTGTCTTCAGCAATCTCAACATGAGGAGTGCTCTGGTTAGTTTTGTGTCAATTTGACAAAAGCTAGAGTCATCCGGGAAGAAAGAACCTCAACTAAGAAGGCATCTCCAGCAGACTGGCCTGTAGGCGCACATTGATATAGGAGGCACAACCCATTGTGGGTGGTTTTGTCTTTTCTTTTCTAATCTGTATTTCTGTTTTCTTGCCTTATTGCACTGGCTGAAGTTTCTAGTACTATACTGAATAAAAGTTACAAAAATAGGAATTCCTACTTAGTTAGATTGAGAAGAAAGTATTTCATTTTTACTGCTGACTTGATGGTAATGAAACTTGTTAAAGATTTTTTTCTCAAGTTTAAAAGGTTTTCCTTTGCCCCTACTTAGCCAAGAGGTTTTTAAATGATTCTGTTGCACCTATTGATATTATCTAGCCTTTTCTTCCTTAACATATTAATGTGATGGTTTTTATTGCTTATTTTTTAAAACATTAAATTGGCCTCACATTCCTACATTAAAACCCCCTAGGTCATGGTTTATGATAATTCTTTTTATATGTTGCAGAATTCTGTTAGATTATATTTCATTAAGGGATTTCACATCTCCATTCATGAGAAATATAAGCCTATAGTTTTATTTTTTGTGTTATATCTCTGGTTTTGGTAATAATAGCTCCATAAAATGAACTAGCAAGGATTCCCACCTGTGCTGTTTTCTGAAAGAGATTATGTACTATTGGCATTAATTCTACTTTAAGCATTTGGTAGAATTCTCCACTGAAGCCATCGGAGTCTGTATATTTCTTTAGGGGAAGTTTTTTAACTTATGAATTCAATTTCTCTAATAGTCATAAGGCTACTCAAACAATCTCTTTCAGAAAGGATGAGTTCTGGCCGTTTGTATTTCTCAAGGTGTCAGCCCCTTTCACATAAGTTGTCAGATGTCTGTGTGCGGAGTTGTTCCCAATGGTCCCCTCCCTCCTTCTGATGTCTGCAGTGTGTCTTGCTCCATTTGTAATTTTGGAGATCTGTGTTTTCTTTAATTCTTCTGCTATTCTTTTATAGTTTTGTCAATCTTATTAATCTTTCCAAAGAGCCAGCCCTCTCTTCCCTGTTTTTCTATTTCAAATGGCACAGGTTTGGGGCTTTGTCTTTGTCTTGTCCTCCTTTTGCTTGCTTTTGGCGCATTTTGCTTTTCATTCCTAGGTATTTAGCTGGACTATACATTTCAGAACACTGTATTTTCATTCAACCCTGTTATTTGGTTTTTAAAGTCCTTTAGCATTTCCTCCTTGACCAAACGTAGAAGTGTGTTGAGTTTCTCAGTTTAGAGAGTTCCCAGTGATCTTCCCAAATGTGACTTCTAGGTCAACTCCGTTGTAGCAGACAAGATCCTTTGCGATTTAGAGTCGTTTAAGGTTGCTGTGGTTTGCTATGAGCTGAGAGCACAGTCGATGTAAGACAGCGTTTGCAGAGCTTGAACTGAGTTCGCCTTTTGCCTGGTATGGTGGCACATTCTGCAAAGTGTGATTCAACCCACCTGCTGATGACGCTGATGAGGTCTTCGACCTTGTTAATTTCACACCTGGTTGTTCTACCGATTGTTGAGAAGGGATATTAAACTCTTCAGTGACTGTGAAGGCTCTGTTGATTTGTCTGTTAGCCCCATCAGGTTTTGCTTCATTTCACACATGCTCTTGCATTGTTTGGTGCACATAAGTTAAGAATCGCTGCAACTGAGCAGTTGCACCTTTTATCATACCACAATGTCCATCTCCACCCTGGCTAAATCTATTTAAAATGGAGTTTACTTTACCTGGTTGTCCTACATCATATTGACTTCTTTGTGGTTCATTTGGGTGAGGTGTCACTTTTTATTTTGTCGTTTTCAGTACACACACACACACACACACACACACACACACACACACACACACAGCACCTGAGAGGTGGAGCTCCTGTTACTGCTGGATCTCACTAGATCTCCTGGGAGCACAGTGGGAATGGCCTAGCCACTGGGTGTTGGTGAACATCCTGATCCCTCTATCAGGACCCCCCCCCAGGACACCACCACATTGGAGAGAGGCACCTCATCATTTCCATGTTGTTCTGTAATTCCAGGCTTGATACTTTGGGACTCACTGCCAGCCACAGGAGTAAGTCAGTCCCTCTCCCACTTGACTGTTGTGACCCCACCCACTGAGAGGTCATAGGCTTCATGGCGCCTGTCTGTCATAGGTGGAAGCCCAGGCTCCTCGTTCAGCGTGATATGCCAAAGAGGGGCTTATTGGTTTCCTTGGTACTCGACTGGAGTGTATAACCACCGTTACTTAGTGGTTCCATCTCACGAGGCTGCCTTTTCCTCGTGGTATGGCTGAAGATGGGCACTTCGCTGGGTTTGCTCTGTCTGTTCCATTGCTGTTCTTGGTTTGTGAGCTTTGCATTTCTAAGTTTGGAATATGTGAGACTGAGGAAACCCAGTGGAGCCATCAGTGTGACCAAGGTGTCAAGGTCCCTGTTCCCACCCTGCCCTGTTCCCTCCACTCACCCTGTGAGAGGAGTAGTGGTTCTCATCCTGTGGGCTTGCAACCCCTTTGACAAACCTCTATCTCCAAAAATATTCTCAACAGTACAAAACTGTTCCTAACAGCAGCAAAATCAGACTTATGAGGTAGCACTGAGATCATTTTATGGTTGTGGGGGTCACCACAACATGAGGAACTGCACTGAAGGGTCCCAGGATTAGGACAATTGAAAACCACTGGTTCATAGTGAGCTTGTTCTCAATGCATTATGACATCTGCTGTGCTGTGCACTGTGGGCACATGGGGATTTTTTTTTTGGACATAATATGACATGGGTGACATCTCCTGTGCTACATTTTGTGATCATATGTAGACTCTTTTGATGTGTTGACACAGTTCCTGCCCCCACCCCCATATTATTTTGGTTAAAAACAGGTGAATTTTGCTTGCGGAAAGATGGAGAAGGCTTGCCTGACTATATAGTACTGATATCATATAGAGAATGAAATGAAGGACACATGGGGATGTACCTGGTGACATGTTATGCACAGCTCTCATTAGTAGCCTCTGAGAGATACACTGACTGGTCCGATAATCACAACCAAATTTTACTAGTATTTTGTTATCATTTTAATATACAAAGCATGAATGTTTACATGCTACATTTCCATATTTTAAGTTAGATTTATTTTGATTAACAGATAAAGTGGGTTTTATAAACTTACTCAGGAGAGGTATTATACAATATCATTATCTTCCATGAATAGCTTTTCTTCATATATATGTATATTTGATTTTTTTGAGCTCTACATTTTTCTTTGTTCCCCTCCCTGCCTCTCCCCTCCCCTTCAACCCTCTCCCAAGGTCCCCATGCTCTCAATTTACTCAGGAGATCTTGTCTTTTTCTACTTCCATGTAGATTAGATCAATGTGTGTTTCTCTTAGAGTCCTCATTGTTGTCTAGGTTCTCTGGTATTGTGATTTGGAGGCTGGTTTTCTTTGTTTTATATTTAAAAGCCACTTATGAGTGAGTACACATGATAATGCTTTCTGGGTCTGGGTTACCTCACTCAAAATAATGTTTTCTAGCTCCATCCATTTGCCTGCAAATTTCAAGCTGTCGTTATTCTTTTCTACTGTGTAGTACTCCATTGTGTAAATGTACCATATTTTCCTTATCCATTCTTTGGTCAAGGGGCATTTAGGTTGTTTCTGGGTTCTGGCTATGCCAAACAATGCTGCTATGAACATAGTTGAGCACATGTCCTTGTGGCACGGTTGAACATCCTTTGGATATATACTCAAAAGTGGTATTGCTGGGTCTTGAGGTAGGTTGTTTCCTAATTTTCTGAGAAATCGCCACACTGATTTCCAAAAGGGCTGTACCAGCTTACACTCCCACCAGCAATGCAGAGTGTTCCCTTTACCCCACAACCTCTCCAGCATAAGTTGTCATCAGTGTTTTTGATCTTGGCCATTCTTACAGGTGTAAGATGGAATCTCAGAGTTGTTTTGATTTGCATTACTCTGATGACTAAGGATGTTGATCATTTCCTTAAGTGTCTTTCAGCCATTTTAGATTCCTCTGTTAAGAGTTTAGGTTTGTACTCCACTTTTTTTATTGGATTACTTGTTCTTTTATGAATAATTTCTTGAGTTCTTTGTATATTTTGGAGATCAGTCCTCTGTCTGATGTGGGGTTAGTGAAGATCTTTTCCCATTCTGTAAGCTGTCATTTTGTCTTGTTGATTGTGTCCTTTGCTTTACAGAAGCTTTTCAGTTTCAGGAGGTCCAATTTATTAATTTTTTTCTCTCAGTGTCTGTGCTACTAGGGTTATATTTAGGAAGTGGTCTCCTGAATCACAGACAAATTTACCAACAACTAAATAAGTTCCCCCAGCAAAGTCTCCAGCTGAGGAAAGTCCCGTGAGTCCCAGCAGAGGACCCAGTCATTCAGCAATGGATGAAGACAACGTCTCCCCAAATACATTTGAAAAGCTGGTTCAATGTGATGGTGTTAGGAGTGTGACTTCAGGAGGGACTAGCCACAGGGTGTAATGCTCGCAATGGGAGGGATGCCTACGTGGTAAGGAAGCCCCGAGGATCTCATCCACTTCAGACTGTGTGACGACCCAGAAGAAAGACAACTGTCATGAACAGACATCACCAAAGCTCACTCCTGTAGCCACTCAATCTCCACCTCCAGCTCCTGGAACTGGGGGAAACAAATGCATATCTGTGTGTGAGTCAAAGCGCACGGCATTGCAACAAAGCAAACTGAGGTGAGACACCCAGTTTCTGAAGAATGGACACATGCTGTTCTGCTATACTGAATTCATAGAAAGTTGATATGCAGACACCCAGTGTTTAGCAACACACTGACCCCTGAAACAGCATTGCTAAGACCTTCAGTTACCCAGTCCTTCAGCGTGTAGCTCGCTTCCTGGTTGCTGCACAGGCTCTTCTTGACTGAATTCCCAGATGAATACTCCTCCCTCATGGCTACCCTCCCGTTCCCCAGAGACCACCGTACCCCATAACTCTTATCACACACACACACACACACACACACACACACACACACACACACACAGGGGCGGGGGTGAGGAATCTTTAAGCTTCCCACCAGCTGCACTAGACAGCCTCCTAGCTCCCCCAGGCTGGGGCAGCACCCCTCTGCATAGCATCATGTGTTCATCCTACACACGACTTCCCATCTCTCCTGGTATTACAGGAGATTTAGGGATGAGAGAATGAGTAAGTGAGCTTACTCTCTTGGAAACTTGAATGTGGTGATAAGATCTGAGGCAGGGGAAGGGCAGTTAACATCTAATGGAGACGAGGAAAGCTGTGGGGACGGATGAGGGCAAGGCTGGTTCAAACATGTTAATGTGTTTGACATCGCTGGAGTATATAGCCATTCAGACGGCTAAGGCTGTATAAAGGATTAGATGTAAAATGTCCCTCACAGGCTCACGTGACTTACACTCAGTGCCCAGCTAGGGGCACCATTTGGGAAGGCTGTGGAACCCGGGAGAGGTGAGCACTAGCTGAAGGAAACAGGTCAGTGGGGGGTGGGATTTCAGGTTTATAGTCTGCCCCACCCTCTGTCAGGCCTCTCGTTCCCGGTCTACTGAGCTGTTAACAAGCAGTCTTGTTCTCCCCCTGGCAGAAAGCCAGCCACCACTATAACAAACTGTAGCACTTTAGACCACAAGCCAGATGAGTTCTTTCTCCTATGATCCGCTTCTTGTCACAGGAAAGAAAGTGGTAGCAAATGCAGGCAGTAAGCCTTGTATTGTTTCTCTTTTGCCACAATACGAAATTTTAAAAATTGCACATGAGGAATCAAAAGGGATTTTAAAATGCATAGCACATCATCAGACTCATTAATTCTATTTATAGCACTCTCTCCTGAAAATAATGGTTCCTTAGAGTTAGTGGGAATACAGAGTTCAGAGAAACAATATTTATGCCAGAAATGACAGATATAATTTATTTTTTCAACAGAAGTGTTAAATACATTATAACTCACGTATCCTGGAGTGTGTGTGATTCTTTAGAGTACTTATATGAGCAGTATAAGATCAATATTTTCATATGATATAATAATCACCAAGAAAAGTAGGAACCAAATTTTAAATAACAACCATAAAATTATTGTTATGTTCCTAAAACAAAATGATCATAGAAGCACCGCATTCCTGCCTGTACTTGGAAGGTTCTGTTGTCTTCTTGACATTCTCTGTGAGCTCACCGTGCTGTGAAGGTTGGGATGGCTTGAAAGAAGTTTACAAATGTATTTTAAATGGTATAAGAAGAAAGAGGAGGAGTAATAGGAAAGGACCAACCATCAGCTAGGGTGTCCACAAGACCGAGTGCATGGAAGAAGAGGGCTAAGACTGGCAACAGTGTCCCAGTCCCGTGAGAAAGCACAGACTGAGCACTGGCTATGTGTACACCCTGTGAGCACATGCTAGGGGATGTGAGCTCGGCTTGATTCTCTCCTTCCTGGACGTGGAGGCTGCTGGGAACTGGATATGGTCATTTTGGTATAAAAGAAAGTGGCCGAGACTAACCTGCTCGGAACCAAGCAGATCACTACAGCACACTCTGAGCTCCTTACTGAAGCTCAGTCCCTGCGGCTGCCACGGTGGAGATCCTGTGTGACATAAACCTCTCGGGAAGCTGGGGTGCACACAGCCCCACCTCCCAGATGCCCATTCTATGCTGCTCCCCCACCCCAGGTCTCTGCCCCTCAGTCCTTCCAGCTGGAACTGCGTGTCAGTGAGAAAATTGAATGCCTGTTACAGACACTGAAATCTAAGTTCCTGCATGATGAGGAACTCTGTGGCATGGCTCTGGGTTGTCACTTACTGGATATGACCTCAAAAAGCACAGGCAAAAGCTAAACAAAACAAGTAGGGTTGCAGCAAACAAAAACACTCCATGCGGCCAGGAAACGGCACACTGGGAGAAAAGGCACGTAGGCCCTACCAGACTTATGATGAAGGGATAAAGGCCAGAAAACCAACAAGCTATGCAAAGGTCTCCTCCAAGCCAGAGCTAATAATTCGATTTGTAGATGAGTGTGCAACCTAAATAGACAATTTCCCACAAGGGGCAGAGGGTACCACAGCAATGAAAGCAGCGCACGTCGCTAAGCATCAGGGAGATACCTGCACACCTGTCACAATGGTGAGTTTCAAAAAGCTTGAACAGCACATGGAGACAGCGATGCTGGACACACCATTGGTTGAGGTGGAAGTGAGCATAGCCATAGTGAAGAACAGAGCTCAGAATCACCAAGTCACCTGACAACCCAACACGGGGTATACATCCAAAGGAAATGAAATTACCATCAGGAAAAAAAGGTTACTTCTGGTCTCCACAGCTGCACTACTGACAGTAAGACAGATCAGGCGAGGGCCCATCAGCAAGGGGCTGAACCAACGGAAGGTATGGACTTCAGATACCATGACCTGTGCAGTCATGAGCAAGGTGTGGTCCTCTTGTTTGCTCCAGCATGGATGAGCCTGGAGGATCATGCGCAAAGTAGGGCAAGCCAGGTCTGGGAAGGCAAATACGACTAGTCTCATTCCTGTGATAAATCTGTAAGAGTCGACTCTGAGAAGCAGAAAGTAGCTAGCAGTCACTGGGGAATGGCAGGGGGGAGGGAAGAGGATTGGTCAAAAAGGTACAGTTTTCTTTATGCAGTTTAAAAGGTCCTAGAGATCAAGGTACAGCATGGTGCATACCGCTGACTATACTAGACTACAATGTGTGCTTTGAATTTTACTAAGAGGATAGATACATCAGATTAAGTGTTCTTATCATTTTTAAAATGGCAATAAAAATAAGCATAGCAGAAGAAGCCTTGGGGGTGATGGGGTTTGCAGATCTGCTGTAGCAATGATTTCCTCGAATGCGCACTCACCTGCAAACTCATCATGTTGAGCATATTAAACATGCATGGCCTCTGTATTCAATCGCACCTCAGTAAAGCTGGTTTGAAAAGACGCATGGAACAACATGCAATGATCTATAATCAGAGCCACCTCTGGAGGGCAGGGTCACACACTTCTTGCCTTCTTTGAATTTCACATAAAGGCATGTACTAATTTCCAAACAAAAGCTACATTACATTAAAAGTAAAGAAAAGGCAAGCATGCACAGGGGAGGAAGGCTCTGCTGCCCTTGCAGATTCTACTGTGAGAATATTCCTACCAGGGAGGTTTTTCAAAATCCCAGAAAACAGCCCTGGTCTCGGCAGGCTGGGGCAGAGGATGTCTCCTGTACGTTTTGCCCATGCAGTTTGTGGATAACCCAAAAAAACAGAGCCACTGTTTCCAAGGCTGGTGCTCAACTCTAGCAATTATTGTTGGTCCAGCATCCCCAAAGGCAAGAAATGGGGAGATAGAAAAGACCAGGATGCTAGTGCACCACCGTGGAGGACCACAGGTGCTAGGTCTATGCAAGGAAGACTTGAGAGTCTAGCATGCCAGTTATTCCCACAAGATTCCAAGTGCTCATGCTAGCTAGAGCTGCTAGTTAGTCAGAAAGTGAGAAAAGGGGATAGAGGTCTAGAAAGTGGGAGGTCTCAGAAGTGGAGAGGGGGTGTCCTGTCAGAGGCTGACTTAAGGGGTAACAATAACCAGCTTATGAGCCCCTAGTGTTCAGATGACCCTAGTAGGTAAGACTGGCTCAGAAATTGTTCCATTTGCACATAGGAAGTATGGCAGTGCATGGGACATTCTAGACACCCCTCCAATGGAGCCCTGGCAAAAGTTTCCCATAATTAAATAAAATTAGATCTTCCTTATTGAAAGGCACAGACATAAGCTTCACTCCCAGATGCCCAAAATAAAACTTTCAGAAGAAAATGGTTGACACACGTGTCTTTGTAAACTTGAGATGAGGATGGCTAAGTCAGTGACACAAGCTCTAGAAAGTCCTTCAAAGAAAAGGCAAGCATTCTTTCAAAATTAAAACAGCTACACTAAAGCCCCACAGAGGAAAGACAGAGTGTTTGGCCTGGAGTAGACACAACAGTGCCCAAAGCTTGGAAGGTCAGCAGAACAGAGCAGAGTAGACTCCAACAGACCAGCAGAAGGGCCAGTGACCTTGAAGCGGAGATGAGAAGCAGAGATAATAGTGTCCGCAGCTGAAGAAATGCAAATGGCATCTCACAGTGAATGAGTCAAGTTGGCTCTGTCAGCCAGGAAATGAAATTAAACCATCAGCAGGCCTTTAACACTCATGATCTGAGCGGAACCTACAGGGACAGGGACATCAGTTAGTGAGGACACAGGGTCCCACCAGTGTGAGTGAGGGTGAGCCGTGAGTGAGGGCTTATTCTCCCTGAAAAGCAAATGCCTGGAAAGATCACCCCAAATTACACCAGGGCACACTGGTGTCCATAGGGCCCATGTGACTGGAATATGTACAAAAGCCTTGACTAGGGAGGGATGAGACTTAGAAACACTACACATAGGAAGGAAGCTGCATGCATGCAGCAGGCACCACCCCTCCATGTCAGGCAGGTAGCGAGAGGGAGCCAGGAGGGAGACTCAAGGGTGTGCTGTCACTGCACTGACAGGCACAGAGGGGGAGGGTTAGATGTAAGTTTTTCACCTTACAATGGGCTCGCCATGACACACCCAGTCCTCCTCACTAGCAAGAAGTAAGGAGACAAAGAGGGACCAGGAGCAGAAGGCACCCTGTCGGAGGCATTGCACTCACACACCCTAACAGAGGCACCTTGATTTCTGTGGCTTAGAACAGGCTAAGGGTGCCGAACTGATGAACAAAGCTGAATCTTCCTCACATGGAAAAATACATAGAAAACACCACGCCAAGGTTGTGTGCAAGGAAAAGCACTGTGAGTTTGTAAAATAGTATCTGCTACTTTCCTTGCTGTTCTGATAAAAGAAGCCCCTGAAGGAAGGAAGGGCTTGCATTGGCTCAAGTTCCAGGGCACAGTCATCATTGCAAGGAAGGCACTGCAGCAGAAGTGTGGGTCAGCTGGTCACACTGCTGCCGCAGTCCTGATGTGGAGAGAGAGGAATACTGGTGCCCAGCAACGTCTACTATTTTATGAAGTTCAGGACCCTAGCCCATGGCTTGGTGCTGCCAACTCCTAAGACAGGTCCTTCTACATCGGTTCCTAATAGAACATGCCCAGGGCGTTGTCTCTTCGGTGATTCTAGATGCTGTCAAGCTGTCAGTCAATATTAACCATCAGTGAACGTTACATGGAAATGGTGTATGGCCTCAGACATGGTCTCCATCCTATATTGAACTGAGTTCGAGGTCAGCGAGAAGGATGCTTCCCCACGCCTGGAGCTGGAAGCAGGGATGAGGACAGATGCTTGGGGGCTTCCGTTATAGTTCTGTATAAAGCAAGTTTGAAGTAGCATTGTAGGCTGCTCCCTTTCCCATGGGGACCTTATTCCTGGCTTGATTTCTCTGTAGATTTTGGCTGTCTATATTTTAGCATACGTCAACCAAACAAGACTGTACCCCTGCTTTTGCAGCTGGTTGGATAGTGGTATACTGAGTTTTGAAAATGACTCTGGTGATATTCGCTGCCCAGGTGCCGGCTGTGCCAGTCAGAACAGGTAAGAGACCCACCTGCCCTCAGAACCCTTGCACGCCCTCAGTTTTCATCCCAAAGACCCAATGCACTGCAACCCTTCCCACCCCAATGCCCACAGCCCTGCTTCCACTAAGGTGGTCATCAGTTGCTCAGATGCAAGCTATGCTAATCAGAAAAAGTACAGGCCACACCAGCCGGAAGTACAGACAGGCTAACTCAGGCAGAGACTCACTGCTGGATCAAAGGCCACACCAGCCCCCAGAACTCCAATCTCCAACTCAGATGAAGACTTCCTGCTGGACTAGAAGACACACCAGCTGCCAAAATCCAAGCCACAAAGACCAGAAGACCAATGAGGAAACAGTAACCAAAGAATACCCATCCAACAAAGACAAATTTAGTAATCAGCAGCTACACCTATAATCACCCCAAACCCTGATGCCTAGACACCAGTGTAAGAGTGCAATCAGCAACAGCCAGAGTGATATGTCACCACCACAACCTAGCTAACCTACTATATAGCAAGCCCTGAATATTCAACACAGATGAAGCACAAGAAAATGACCTAAGACCAACTTCATGATGATAGAGGTCCTTAAAGAGGAAATTAATAAATCCCTTGAAGAAATCCAGGAAAACACAAACAATTGGAGGAAGTGAATAAATCCTCGCAAAGAAAATCAGGAAAGCACAGGAGGAATACAAGAGATAGAAATAAAGAAAAACAAACAGAATACAAGAGATAGAAGAGAGAATCTCAGGCATTGAAGACCGATAGAAGAAATAGACACATCAGTCAAAGAAAATGCTGAATATAAAAAAAAAAATCCTGACATAAAATATCCAGAATAGTTGGGGCACTATGAAAACACAAAATCTAAGAATAATAAGAATGGAAAAAAGAAAAGAATCCTAGGACAAAGGCCCAGAAAATATTTTTTAACAAAATCATAGAAGAAAATATTCCTTACCTAAAGAAAGACATGCCTATAAAGGTACAAGAAACTTAAAGAACATCAAAAAGATAGGACCAGAAAAGAAAGTCCCCTCACCACATAATAATCAAAACACTAAACATACAGAACAAAGAATTAATATTAAAAGCCCCAAGGGGAAAAAGCCAACTAACATATAAAGGCAGACCTATTAAAATAACACCCAAAATCTCAATGGAGATTTAAAAGCCAGAAGGGCCTGGACAGATGTCCTACAGACTCTAAGGGACCACAGATTCAAGTCCTGACTACCATACCCAGCAAAACTTTCAACCACCATAAAAGGAGAAAACAAGCTATCCCACAACAAATTCAAATTTAAGCAATATCTATCCACAAATCCAATCCTATAGAAGGTACTAAAAGGAAAACTCAAACCCAAGGAAGTTAGCTATATTCACAAAAACACAGGAAATAAAATAGCACACCAACAAAACCAAAAAAGGGAAGCACACACACACACAAACACACACAACCAACAACAACCAAGTAAAAAGAATTAACAATCATAGGTCATTAATATCTCTCAACATCAATGGGTTCAATTCCCCAATAAAAAGATACAGGCCAATAGAATGGATGGAAAAATAGGGTCCATTCTTCTGCTGCATTCAAGAAACACACCCCAAAATCAAAGACAGACATTACCTCAGAGTAAAGGGTTGGAAAAGGATTTCAAATCAAATGGACCCAAGAAGCATGCTGGTGTAGCTATTCTACTATCTAACAAAACAGACTTCAAACTAAAATTAAGCAAAAGAGATGGGGAAGAACACTTCCTACTCATCAAAGGAAAAATCCACGAAGATGATGTTTCAATTCTTAACCTCTATGCCCCTAATGCAAGGGCAACTACATTTGTTTTAAAAAAAAAATCCACATTGTTGGGGAATATTATTTTCAGGTGTGTGACTTTTGTTTATGTTGCAATGTTACATTTGTTTAACTCTTTGAAGCTGTCTAAAACACTTGGTGGTTCTAATAAAGAGATGAACAGCCAATAGCAAGGCAGGAGCAAGGATAGGCAGGACTATCAGTCAGATAATATAAATAGAAGGAAAATGAGACACAAGAGAATAAGGAGAGGAGGACATCAGGGGCCACCCACCCAGCCAGTCACAGAGTAAGCCTGAAAGTAAGATATACAAAGTAAGAAAAGGAAAAGGCCCAGAGGCAAAAGGTAGTCGGGATACTTTAATTTAAAAAAGCTGGAAAAAAAACAAGCCAAGCTAAGGCCAGGTATTCATAAGCAATAATAAGCCTCTGCGTGTGTGATTTATTTGGGAGTTTGTTGGAGAAGGGTTGCATGTTCGCTCCCAGCTGCCTGGCTAGCTTAGACCTGAAATAATCACACAGAAACTGTATTAATTAAATCACTGCTTGGCCCATTAGTTTTAGCTTCTTATTGGCTAACTCTTATATTAATTTAACCCATTTCTATTAATCTGTGTATTGCCACGTGGCTGTGGCTTACTGGCTAAAGTTTCAGCACATCTATCTCCAGTGGTGACTCCATGGCATCTCTCTCTGACTCTGCCCTTCTTTCTCCCAGCATTCAGCCTAGCTTTCCCTGCCTACCTAGGTTCTACCTTGCTATAGGTCCAAAGCAGTTTCTTTATTCATTAATGGTAATTACAGTACACAGAGGGGCCTCCCACATCAGGAGCTGGGTTGTGGGCCCTCCAAAAAGCCAAAAAAGTAAAAAAAAAAAAAAATCACACATCATCATATTAATAGTGGAAGACTTCAATACCCCACTTTCACCAATAGACAAGTCATCCAGACAAAAACTAAACAAAAATAATATAGTTAACAGACATCGTGAACCAAACGGATCTAACAGATATCTACAGAGCATTTCACCCAAACACAAAAGAATATACCTTCTTCTAAGCACCTCATGGAACTTTCTCTAAAACTGAACACATACTGGGTCACAATATAAATCTCAACAAATATAAGAAAACTGAAATAACCCCCTGTATCCTATCAGACCACCCCTGATTAAAACTGGATTTCAACAATGACAGCAATAACAGAAAACATGCAAACTCATAGAAACTGAAAACTCTCTCCTGATGACCACTGCGTCAAGGTAGAAACAAAGAAATGAAAGATTTCCTATAATTTAATGAAAATTAATGCACAACAGACACAAGCTTAAGGGACACAATGAAATCAGTGCTAAGAGGAAAGTTCATAACACTAACTGGCTTCATAAAGAAACTGGAGAGATCTCAGACAGGCAGTGGTGGTGGCACATGCCTTTAACCCCAGCACTCAGGAGGCAAAGGCAGGCAGATCTCTGTGAGTTCAAGGTCAGCATGGTCTACAGATCAATAGTTGATAAACACCATCAGAAAAAAAAAAGAAAAAACCCAATAGCCCTCCTATATACAAATGACAAACAGAATGAGAAAAAAAAAAACAAAACAGGGAAACAACACCCTTCACAATAGCAACAAATAACATAAAATACCTTGAGGTAATAGTAACCAAGCAAGTGAAAGACTTGTATGATAATAATTTCAAATCTTTGAAGAAAGAAATTGAAGAAGATATCAGAAGATGGAAAGATATCCCATGCTCGTGGATCTGTAGGATTAACATAGTAAAAATGGCCATTTAACCAAAGCAATCAACAGATTCAACTCAATCCCCATCAAAATTTCAACACAATTCTTTAAGACCTTGAAAGAAAAATACTCAACTTCATATGGAAAAACAAAAAAAAAACTTGGGTCAGCTGAAACAATACTGTACAATAAAACTTGCAGAGGTATCACCATCCCTGATCTCAAGCTATACTACAGACCTATAGTAATAAAAACCACATGGTGTTGGCATAAGAACAGACAGGTTAATCAATGGAATTGAATAAAAGACCCAGACATAAATCCATATGTTACAGACACCAGATTTTTTTTTATAAAGTCATAAAAATACAATGGAAAAAGAAAGCATCTTCAACAAATGGTGCTGGTTTAACTAGATGTTGGCATGGAGAAGAATGCAAATAGATCCATATCTATCTGGACCAAAGACCTCAACATAAATCCAGATAGACTGAACCTGATAGAAGAGGAAGCGGGAAATAGTCTTGAATGAACTGGCACAGGGGACAACTTCCTGAACAGAACACTGATAGCCCAGGCACTAAGATCAACAATTAATAAATGGGACCTCATGAAACTGACAAGTTTTTAAGGCAAAGGACACTATCAATATGACAAAATGGCAGCCTACAGAATGGGAAAAGATCTTCACCAACCCCATAACTTACAGAGGTTAATATCCAAAATATATAAAGAATTCAAGAAACTAGATATAAACAAACCAAATAATCTAATTAAAAAACTGGGGTGCAGATCTAAACAGAGAATTCTCAACAGAGGGATCTCAAACAGCTAAGATACACTTCAAGAAATGCTTAACATCCTTATTCATCAGGGAAATGCAAATCAAAATGACTCTGAGATTCCATCTTACTCCTGTGAGAACTGCTAAGATCAAAAACACCAGTGCCAGCTCATGCTGTAGAGGATGCAGAGCAGGGTAAACACTCCTCCATTGCTGGTGGGAACGCAAACTCGTACAGCCACCATGGAAATCAATATGGCAGTTTCTCAGAAAATTGGGAATCGGTACACCTGATCTACCTCAAGACCCAGTTATAGTGTCCTGGGCATATACCCAAAGGGCACTCCATCCTACCACAAGCACACTTGCTCAACTATGTTCATAGCAGCTTTATTCAAAATAGCCAGAAACTAGAAACAACCTAGATGCCCCTAACCAAAGGATGGATGTTGGAGGAGGGCCCTCTTGTTTGTCCCGGCTGCCCAGAACCAAAATAATCACACAGAAACCATATTTATTAAAACACTGCTTGGCCCATTAGCTCTAGCTTCTTATTGGCTAACTCTTATATTAATTTAACCCATTTCTATTGATCTGTATATCACCACGTGGCAGTGGCTTACTTGGTAAAATTCCCAACGACTGTCTCTGGTAGCTCCATGGCATCTCTCTGACTCTGCTTTCTTCCACCCAGAATTCAGTTCTGTCTTCCCTGCCTACATAAGTTCTGCCCTATTAACAGGCCAAGGCAGTTTCTTTATTCATTAATGAAAGCAACACATAGATGGAAGAACCAGATAAAGAAAATGTGGTACATTTACACAATAACGTATTAATCAGCTGTTAAAAATGATATCTTGAACTTTGCAGGCAAATGGATGGAACAAAAAAATCGTGCTAAGGGAGGTAACCCAGACACAGAAAGAAAAACGTGGTATGTATTCATTTATAAGTAGACATTAGCTCTAAAGTGAAGGATAATTGTGCTACAATCCACAGACCCAGAGAGGCTAAGTAACAAGGAGGGCTCAAGATGGGGATGCAAGGATCTCCCAGGGAGGGGGAAATAGGATGGACTTCATGAGTGGACTGGGGAAGGTGGAGATGGGAACAGGAGGGATCTGGTTGGAGGGGGATGGAAGGAGAGTAGTAGGAGAGATGACTGGAACTGGGGGAGGGGCATTTCAGGAAAAAGTTAGAAACCTAGCACAATGGAAACTCCTTGGAACCTATAATGGTTACCCTAGCAAAGACTTCTTGTAATGGGGAATATGGAGCCAGGACCAGCCATCTTCTATAACTAAGCAAGACTTCCAATGGAAGAACTGGGACACCAACCCAGCCACAAAACCTTCAACCTACAATTTGTCCTGCCTGCACAATGTACTGGGGTAAATGTGGCACAGAACTTGTAGGAATGGCCAAACAATGGCTGGTCCAAAAGAGGGAGACCACTCCTGACACTGCCTGGAGGGCCAAAAACCAGAGACTGGAGAGCTCAGAAACCTAGGATAGGCTGGCAAAAAAAAATCAATGAAATGATTCCTAATGATATCTGTTATACTCATAGATCAGAGCCTAGCATAATCATCATTGGAGGGGCTTCATCAGTAACTGATAGGAGCAGATGCAGAGATTCACAGCTAAACATTAGGCAGAGTTCAGGGAATTCCAAAGAGGAGGGGGAAGAAGGATTATAGGAACCAGAGGAGTCAAGGACACCACAAAAACAAGGGAGGCCCACAGAGTCAACTAACCAGGACTCATGGTGGCTTACGGAGACTGAAGTGTCAATCTGTGAGCCTATATGGATCTGACCTAGGTCTTCTGCACATGTGTTATGGTTGTGTAGCTTGGTGTCCTTTGAGATTTGTAGCAGTGGGAGCAGGAACTGTCTCTGACTCTTTTGCCTGCTCATGGGACCCTTTTCCTCTTACTGGGTTGCTGCATCCAGTTTTGCTCAGTCTTATCGTAACTTGTTATGCCATGTTCAGTTGTTATCCCCGGGAGGCCTGCTCTTTTCTGAAGGGAAACTGAGGAGGAATGGATCTAGAGAAGAAGGGTTACTGGGGGACAGAGGAGAAACTGTGGTCAGGATGTGAGATATGAGAGACAAATAAATGAAAAATAAAAAGAAATGACTATATTCCCAGCCTTCCTCATAGATAAACACATCCGGTCTAAGACGATGTTGGTAAGCAGCAGTGTTGGGTGGGTTACTTGGTCAGAGATGTCCAAAGAAGCAGGACCCTCAAGGATAGTGTGAGGAGGAAGCTGCCCAGCCATGACCACTTCAGGACATGATAAACTGAGTCACTGCTCCATCTGATCACTCTTTCTCTACCGCACCTGGTTCTGGCAGGGGTGACAAGCTCTGGCCAGTGTTGGATTTGGCTTGCAGCAGACAGTATCCCATGGAATTCGGTGCCCAATATTTGTGAAGGTGATGAGACCAATTCACACAGGGAACCATGCTGAATCATGGCCTCTTGGCAAGGTTGTAAGAGTCCCAAACCTTGTCTCTTTCCACGCCAGCTTTTTCCAAGAAAAGTCACACCCAGGGTGTCTGGTATGACTATGCTGAGACACAGAAAAGGAGACACCAAGTGGAGCAGACGGGGAGACACCAGGGTCACAGCCATTGAAGTTCCTTGATGATTTTTCAGGATTAAAGCCATAAAGAATCCAAGGCCTGTGGACACCCAGCCTGGATACAGTCCTGCCATCGCCCACATACACAGAAATGCACACATTTCAACTCTCAGCACCCTATTTTATGCCTAATGGACTCATCAGCCCCATGGCTTAGAGCTCAGAGTGTCTCTACAGATCAAACATTCCCTTTCTGTTTGCCATTTTGAGTCTAAAGTAAACACGTGCCCTGAAGATAAAGGGAAAGAGCCATGTTTAATTATATATTAATAGCCCCAAACTGCACACGCTGAGAACATGTCGGTAAAAATTAAGGAAGTATGAAGGGAGACTCCTCTCATGGCTGTGGGTATGACAGGAGAAGAAGAGTTGCTTCCCAGTCTAGCCAGTCATTATCTAGGTCTCAGTTTACCCATCCATTCCATGGTGGAGGGAGGGAGGAACTAGGTGATAAGGTGATACCTTCTAGATCCACCAGCTTTCTGACCAACAGTCTTTGACCCCAAGAATCATGAGTTTGTGTGGGCACTGGGAGGAGGTCTCTAGAACAGAACTAAGAGTGTATGGTTATGTTATAAAAGGCTTAATTGGGCAGGCTTTCTTGATGAGGGCTGGGTAGTCCAACAATGGCTGTATGCACACTGGAGAGGCAGGAGCTCATTCCAAGAAGCTGGATGCCCCGACCATCACAGTGGAGACTGGGATGATGCCTGAAGAGTTGCTGGTCTTTAGTCCAGGCAGAAAGGCCAAAGGGCTGGAGTCAGCTGTCGTCAGGTGCAGCAGCAACGGATGCTCTCTCGGAAAACAGGGGGCTTGTTGCTTCCCTCCACCTGACCACTGCCTTCTGGAAGTACCACCCACAGTCATGCAGATGCCCCTCCCCCTTCTTATTACCTTCTCTTTGTGTACATGGCCAGTGTGGTTGACTAGAAAAAAAAATCACTGACCCTGGAAGCCACAAAGTCAAGGCCCTGTCCCAGCCCCAGTATATCAAGGCACAAACTCTTCAGACCCTCTGAACCCAGGCAAGTATGCACTCTCCTCATCAAAGAGTTTGCAACTGAAAATGGGTTGTTGAGATGGTTAAATGTGTGCAATGTTTTTAAAGTACAAATACCACACTGACCTGTGTACAGAACTGGCCAGGGTATGGCAATGACTATCATCTCATCCTTTTGCCTAAAACAGCACAAAACAGGCAAAATTTGGTTATTGGGACCCTGGAAAGCCAAGAATTTACACCCCTGATCCCTGGGAGATGAAGTGTCAAAGGTGCACTCTGCAAGGGGCTCAGCCCACTATCTCAGAAAGCTTGCAGACTGAGATGTAGAAGTAAGGGCAAAGGTATGGAGCCAGGTAAACCCCTGAGCAGGGGAGAGAGAGCCTGGGAGAGACCATGGGGTGCACAGCTCAGGACAAGTAGAACCCCAGGTGCACAGGCACCTGCAACAAACAGTATGTGCCAGTCAGGAGACCTACAGTGGCCAGTTGAGAGCATCATAGGGGAAGGGGTCCTGGGTTCAGCCTGAGCACAAGTGGTACTGAGCCCAGCCAGCTGGGCACTGCCTCCCTACACACAACAAACCTTACACTCCCCAGAGAAAAGGATGGGTTTTAAATGGTTGGTAAACTGCTAAGTAATAAACTCCTCTCCAAAAGACATCTGTAAGAGAACTAAATGACAGCCCACAAACCAAAACAACACTGAGAAACCCTCATGTATCCAGTAGGAGACTAGTCTAGGAGTTCATAATCCACTCACAGAACCCAACAGGAAGAAAACAACATCCAGTGTGGAAAATGCACAAAAATGTGAACAGGAGCTTCTTTGGTTTGAGTCTGAAATATCCCCAGCAAACTCCTGTGTCTGGACATCTGGATCCCCAGCTGATGGAGCTGATCTAGTAAAGGAAGACCACTGGAGGATGCCATTTGAGGGCTAAAGTCCATTCCTGCTTCTGTTCCACTCTCTGTTTCCCGTTTGCCACCAGGGTATGACCAGCTGCCTCACACACCAACTAACAAGGACCAAACTGCTCCTTCCCCACTGTGATAGGTGGAGCTGCTCCTGCCTTCATGCTCCGCCCCCCCATAGGCAGAACTGCTCCTGCCTTCAGGGCTGAGTCCTCTAAAACTGTGAGCCAAGATAAAACCTTTCTTTTTTAAGTTGCTTCTCTCAGGCATCTAGTCACAGTAACAGGAAATGTGATGGAAAGAAGACAGGCAGATGACAAAGGAGCAGTAAAGAAGATACTGGACACCCCTAGCAGTTACAGAAATAAAAAGCAAAAACACAAAACACCACACACCTGTCACAATGGTTAAAGTAAAAAAATAAATAAATAAAACCAGAAGGAAAAACACAAAACAGTCTCAACGACTGGTGCAGCAAAGAGAGATGCTGCCCTCTGCCTGAAGACAGATGGACTGGAAGTGTCTTCCGGTCTGCAGCTGAGGGGAAGAGGCCGAACCCCAACAGCTTTGCCATGTGATCTCATTTCTGCCTGGGCCTGGTGGGCAGAAGAGGGTTTACTGAGCTGCTAGCTAAGCAATGGAAGGCTGGGCTGGCATTGCCGAGGACACGCAGTGAGGGTACATACACGACAGTTCTTAGCAACCTGAAGAAAGGTCCACCGCAGAGCGGAAACTCCACCCTATCTCTGAAAACAACAGTCAGGGTGTCAAGAGCGCCAGGATGGAACACCTCATGTGACAGGTGAATCTAACAGAGTTACAAGCGTGTGGCATGGCTTCCTGACAGAGCAGATGGAAAAAAGCGGGCCGGTGTCGCTGGGGAAAAGAGTGAGTGGTATTCCAGTGAGGCTCAGGATGGAAGGGACAACCACAACAAGGCTAATTGGCAGGTGCAATGCATCTCATGGGGATCAGCGCTGGTGCTCAAATAAAGATAAGCAGTAGAGAGAGAGAGATAGAAGGAGGTAGGGCAGCTAGTGACGACTTACCAACAAAAGAGAGAAAGGAGAACCAACCTGTGGGGCACCTGCACTCAGGGACAGAGTGTGGCAGCCTCTTTGTTGTCATTCACTCACAGAGTTTCACACGGGACTGAAGGAAGAAGTGTACCCATGTGCAGATTACTATCTATGCACAGTATTCCTAGTACTGCCCTTGAGAGGCCCCAGAAGCAGGGATACTGCAGGACAACAAACTCACACAATGCCCAGATCTTGGCTTCTGAACCTTATTGCCAGCCACCCCCCAACCCAGGAGAAGTGAATGATGCTTGGGTTGGAGCAGAAGAGCTATATAATGAACCTGAAGTTCTAGTTGGATGGATATATAGACAGGTAGATAATAAATAAATATATAGATGATAAATATATAGAGATAGATAAACATACATACATACACACATAATAGATGGATGTTGTCTTCCTTACACTTACGTTATGATAATAAAATATTCTAGCAAAAGCGACCTAGGGGAGAAAAGACTCACCACAGCTCACAGTTCAAGGGTACTGTCTATGGCAACAGGAGCTTAAAACAGCTGTTCATGTAGTATCCACAGCCAAAAAAGGAGAGCAATAAAGGCATGCTGCTACCCAGCTCCCCTACACAGTCCAGGATCCCTGGCTAGGAAGTGCTTTCACTAATAAATAAGCTGGGTCTTCCCATCTTCACTGATATAACCAAGAAAATCTCCTCACAGACACCCAGAGGCCCATGTCCCAGGTGAATCTAGGTCCTGTTGAATTGATAATTATCACAAAGAACATATAGTAAGATGGTGATAGATGATAGATCCATCATAATGGATTGACAGGTAGATGAGAGATAGATAAGAGATGATAGATTGATAGATAGATAGATAGATAGATAGATAGATAGAAGATAGATAGATAGATAGATAGACAAACAGATAGATGATAGACAGACAGAGAGATAGATAAGAGATAGATGATAGATAGATAGATAGACAGACAGATAATAGATAGATAGATAGAAGATAGATAGACAGACAGATAGAAGATAGATAGATAGATAGATAGATAGATAGATAGACAAACAGACAGATAGATGATAGACAGACAGAGAGATAGATAATAGATAGATGATGGGTGTTCTAACCTAATTTCTTTTCATGTTGCTGTGATAAAAATTCTCTGACAGAGCAACTTAAGGGAGAAGGGCTGATTTTAGCTCACCTTCCCAAGGTCCAGTCCATCATGGTGGGAAGTCAAGGTGGCATGAGGCCGAGGCAGCTGGTCTCATCGTTCCCACAACCAGGAAGCAGAGAGTGATAAATGGATGCCACTGCTCAGCTCCCTTTCCCCATTTATGCAGTCTAGGGTCCCAGACAGGAAATGATGCCATCCACAGTGGGAAAGTTTCCCACCTCAATGAACATAATCGGAATAATCCCCTTAGGTGTGCCCAGAGGCCTATCTCTCAGTGATTCTAGATTACCATGAACTAACCATTACTGACAGTTATATAGTGAGAGGCAATAGATCAAGAGCTACACAGAGGATAGATAAGTACATACCTAGCAGACAGACAGATGGATGATAGGCTGACAGATACATACATGATAGATTTCAGATAGGCAGACAGATAGATAATACGTGGATAAATCAATGATGATAGAGGATGGCTAGATGAAAGGTAGATGACAGCAAGCCATGCCAAGTGGCTGCCAAATGCAATCAGTCTGAAAGGGCTGGAGGCTGCCAATGCTGGAACCATTTGAGCAACAAGATACATAACGACCCTAGCAGAGGATTAAAACCCAGTGTACAAAATGACTGTCCCTGAGTCTATACTGACACGGGTAAAAGACTGGGTAAATAAGGACATAGAGAAGGAACGAATCACAAAGAATTCCAAAGTATCAACACAGAAGGAAAACATCGCACAGTAAGGTCAGCTGATAATAGTGAAATTAGCAGGTAGACTCAGGGGATATAAGATACTTGCATGGACTCAAACTATCTCTCCCCAAATAGCTATTAATTGTGTGGTTCTTTCGGTGGCATCCACGGTGCTTTCAGGGCATAGTACTTGAATCTGTTCCCCTCTTAAGGCAGCTGGGTAGAGATGCCAGGGAGAAATGACAGCCAAAGGTCACTTAGGGCCCTGGTCATAGTTGTGAATAGACAGAGGACACACATGGAAACAACATCTAGCTGAATCTGATGTGGAGCTTCTAGATTCTACAACATTCATGGCTTGTGATATTATCAGGAACTTGCATAGCGTGGCGGTCATCACGCTCGCCTGATATGGCGAGATGACTGTTGGGATGGGATGCCAGAGTCCTGCCTGGCCTGTTTGTAGGGATGGTTTTGTGTTAATTGCCTCTGGCCTGTTTCACACATCATCTGTGGATGTCCTTCTGCATCAGCAACCAGAGCTGAGGTCCAGCAGAGAGTGCTTATAGCATAGTGTTCATCACCAGGCATTTACAGGGCAGGTCTGCCAACATCAGACAGGGGCAAAGCTGGGGGGTGGCCATGCAGACACACCCCTCTGGAATCTCTCTCTAAATCCAAAATTATCCCAAAAATAGGTCCAAGAAAGTCTTCCCTGAAAGAAAAATCAAAATCTCGTTGTGAAACTTGTATTGGCTCTGTGGCCCGGACTCTATCAACAGAAAAAGTCAATGAGCCTAGAAATGTATTGGCAAAGCCTCCCCCAAAATAAAGCATGGAGAAAACATGGGAGTGAAGAAGAGGGTGAGACATGACAGAGCATGCAGGAGCTTTGGGCTGCATTGAGGCTCTACCACATGCATGATCAGAAGCCCATAAGAAAAAGAGACTGAAGAATGGAGCAGGAGAAATAAGGATAAAGTTAACACCATGCCTTGTTTTTGAAACGTTGCAGAAGCTAGATAAGCTAGCCCATCTGGCCCTTTCCTGCTTCAAATACTCCAACTTCTGCTCACCTAAAATCCCCAGCATCAGAAAAGAAAGGGGAAATGTTGAAAATGGCCAGAGGAAAAACACTTACCTATCAAAGAACAAAGACTAGAACACAGCAGACTTCCCACGGGAGCCATGTGGGCAAGAGGTCGGCAGAATGGCTCTCTGAAGTGCTGCAAAGGGAAAACCATGGACCAAGTCCTTCAGAACATCCTTCACCGGTGGAGTGAGGCCTCAGGCAGCAGCTGGGGAAGGTTGGTCCCACCTGGCTGTTTGTAAGGCTGAGGGAATAGTGTCCACTTTTCACTAGAGATGTGGCGGGTTGTTTTGGGCTTTTATGTGGCCGTTAGCTTCTGTAGACACGCATACTTAAAGTCAGGGAAGGTGTATGAATTGGGGGATAGAGTTAAGGAGTATAGTGAAACATAGACTGGTCCAGAGCTGATCAATGTTAATGCTTGGAGGTGGGGGTGGGGTGACGCTGTATCAAGGATCATCAGAGAAAGTTTTACTAATGAAAATGAAGAGCTTTTGAAAAACAGACTCTCAGACAAACCAACCTGAGGGAACCTTCGTGCTGACAGACGCTGAGACACTGATGCAGCTCTTTGGACAGGCTTGCAGTCCCACAGCATTGGACAAAATGAATGCAGGTGAAACAACATGCATTTCCCCCTAGCTCCAGTGGATCTAGAATAGAGGTCAGCAAGCGCTTTCTTGCTGCCACAGAGCGGATATTTTGAGTTTCGCAGGCCAGATGGTATGCTACCAGCACCCACTCCACTCTCAGCCCTGCGTGAAAGCCGCCATATTGAACTTGTCAACAAATGGCATGGCCATGTGCCAATAAAGCTTTATTTACAAAAACAGCCTGCTGCTGGAGGTTTGCTGACCCCTGCTCTATAAGATAACCAAGAGGAAATAGGGAGTAATGGCACATGTAAAGGCAAACCACGGCAGTGGCAAGTCTGCCACCAGACCATCCTGGGCTGCCTGTAACAGCGACTCCAGATTATGGCTGGATTTAGAATCACAGTAAAAAGGCCCCAATGGGTGTGTCTGTGGGGCATTTCCAGGGAGGTTTAACTGAAGAGGGAGGGCTGTCTTGAATGTGGGCAGCGCCATCACATGGGCTGGGGTTACAGGATGAATAAAAAGAAGAAAGTGAGTTGAGAGTTAAGCACCAGCACCCACGTCTCTGCTCCCTGACTGTGGCTGCCAGGGGGACCAGCTGCTTCACACTGCAGATGCCACAGCTAGAGCCGCACTCCTCACCACAGCTCTGTGTGTGCTGGACTGCACCCTCAAACTGTGAACCTAGTAAAGCCTTCTCTCCTTACATTCCCCCGGCAGGCCTCTTGTCAGCAGCTATGATAGAAGTCACTGGCACCTGTGGAGGGGCTCGGCATTGCTGCACATAGAACCAGACTATCATACTCTGTTTATCTTAGGGAAGTCTTTAGGTTTTTCTTCCTTTTTGTGCACTTTCTGATTTTCTTTCCAACACAATGCTTTTCTTCAGTATTTGGGAGTTTCACATAATGCACTCGGCTCACACTCACTTCCCAGTCTTCCCAGATCCACCCCCATCCCTTGTGAATCCCCCAAAGAAAAAGAGGAAACAGAAAACCCAAAACAGAACAAAGCAAAGCAAAATAAAACAACTCTACTTTGTGCCTCCCATATACTCACTGGAACATGGTCAAACTTCCAGTCACCAGTCCCTTAGAGAAAACTGTACCCTTCTCCAATCCCCACCTCCTTCCAGAAACCATCAGTTGCGAAGAGCTACACTTCAGGATCCCTACCACAATTTTTAAGAGTTCTCTTCAATGCCTTCCTGTCTAGGCTGTTTCTTTGGAGCAGGGTGGGTTGGGGGCGTCACAGAAGCCGTCTGTGTCTCTCATTCTCAACTGTGAGTCTGCAATCATCGATACCACTGCAAAAGAGGCTCCCTTGCCCTTCACAGTCAGCAGCAGCATGGATCATAACCTCTACATGGTTTCTGGTGACAGCACGGACCGCAGACATCTACATGGCCTCCTGGGTCAGCACAAACCACAGACCTCAGCATGGTCTCTGGCAACAGTATGGACCACGGACATCAACACAGCCCTCGGATGCAGCACGAACCACGGGCACCATCATGGCCCTCAGAGGCAGCACAGGCCATGGACATGATTGCAGCAACAACCTGGGGCTTCATTTAAAAAAATAAAGTAAAATGAACTGATGAGGTGGCTTGTCCAGTAAAGCACTTGCCATGCCTGCCTGGAAGCCTGGGTTCAGTCTCTGCAGCCCATGCGAAGGTTGGAGAGGGCAGACTGCACAGCTGCACAGGGTTGTCCTCTGACTTCTGCACACATGTGGCACACACTCACATAAAACAAAGAACTCGAACCCTTGACGTGTCCAGAGCTGAGGAGACTTCCCAGTGGGAAGGGACACTTGCGAAGCAAGCACGAGACACTGAGTTTGAATCCCTCGTGCGTATGTGTGCCCATAGCCCCGGTGCTGCGGGAGCAGAGGCAGGAGGATCTCTGGGGATCTCTAGCTGCCGGTTTAGCAAGACTTCTGCTGGCGTGTCCTCTCCTGGCAAGTATTGCTGCCTTGGAGAGGGTCGCAGGAATCTTGAAACTTTCTAATAAGACCTTATACCTCAACGCTAACAGGTAGGTTCTCAGCAACCATCCACAAACACTGCAAACCACGGCCTCTACCCAGACAGCCGGGACCAGGTCTACCCAGACTCTGGAATCAGGTCCATTCTCCTCCAGCTTCCTGGTGGCCTTGTCTTCTCCATGCAGAGAAAAGCGAGCAGAACCTCAAACCTTCTCTCCTCCTTCCTGCAGTCAGGAAGGCTCAGAGAGGGTGGGCCCCTACCCACAGTCACACAGCAGTAGGCAGGGGTTGGATTTGCACCCACCAGCTGGAACCATGCTTCATCCTGGGCCTGGGATAGAAGAACAAACTGCTGGCAGCTGCCAGAGGCCATCATGAAAAATTGGGGAAGGTTGGGGGCTTCCCGGAGGAGGGGAGAGGACAGGCCTCTTCCTGGGGCCCCATATCGTCTGACACATTCTCAACTTCTCTTAGGGTGACCCTGGGCTCACTTTTCCAGGTGAGGTTTGCCTACCCCAGGGCCTTTGCACTTTCTATTCCTCCACTAACTCAACACTGAGCTGAATAGCTGGGATTCCCCCCCTGGCAGTGTAAAGCAGGACACCTGCTGGACACTATCAGAACTGCAGCAAGGGCCTCATTGTTGGGAGTCCTGTGACACAAGGATTAACTGGGCTTCTAAGAACCAGTTCCTCCGCCCACAGCTACGTGACCCTCTGTGCCTTTGTCTCCTAACATGTGGCGTGAGAAGGATGCAAGCCACTGAACTGTCACATGCAGAATACTCTGCATGGGGAGCAGGACACACCGGCAAAAGCTTGTCATTAGCCAGAGAAAGAAAGGACATGAACACAGAAGGGCTGCCCCAGATCTGAGCCTATGGGACTTACCAAAGTTTCAAGACACACTGTTCTGTTCTCTGAAAGATACTAACCTGGTCCTGGTTCATGGGTGACGCCTGGACTTCACTTACGTGTCCAGCGAATCCAAGCCAGCTGCCCCACTAGGACACGTGTGTGCTGAACAGGTGTCAGGACAAAGGAACCAAAAGGCTCTGCCGGCTAGACCTCTTCCCCTGGTGGAGGAGGGACGCATGCGGGTCACTAGGTGCAGACTTAGTGATGGGGTGAACATGCAGGGCAGGAGCTGGCACTCTAGAGAATCCCTAGGACACCTTCCCCACAGCTGATAATGCAGCAGCTAGGGTTGTGAAGGGTGACTAAGAGCTTGCCCTTTGCATAAAGATGGTTAAAAAATGGACTAGCAGTGCAAAGGCTCATGGGAGTAATACCCGCTATGGTCTGCTCATTTGTATACAAACTGGAGTAGTTTGGTGATGCTGGTAGTGGGGGTGCAAGGGAGGAGAGGAATAGACATCAAGCTGGTGAATCATGGGGGCTACATGGTTCAGAACCAGAGTGCCCCATATGCCATGGGGAGGAGCACCATGCCTATTCTTTGGGTGGGGAGTCACTGAGGATCATTGCTGGAGCAGGGGCAAGTAGGAGAGTTCTGAGGATCATTGCCAGAACAGGGGCAGGTAGGAGAGCTGGTGCTAGGTGGGTGGAAAGGTGAGATGTCAGGGTAGAGGCTACTCTAAGGCCTAGTTGAAGGTCCAATGAGCATGGCCAGGGCTGCTCCACTGATCTGCCAGCCCAAGGGGCTTGGGATTGAGAGAAAGTCAGCCACCAAATGCTCACAGAAGACAGATGAGCATGCGGCAATAGGTCACTATGGGACACACAAACCCATGTCTAGTGTGGTGAGTCCAGAGGCAACATACAGAGAGGGAGGTCACAGCCCAGTAAGGGGTCAAGGAGATCCATCTGCCAAGGCTGTGACCACACACTAGAGAGCCTGCTGGAGTGACAGGAATGTGCTGTCCCTGTCCCATGCTGGTGCTGTAGCTACTCATTAGACCCCATCAGGCTCCCGCTTCCCCTGGGCCCTCTCAGGGTGCTATTCACACCTCCATAGGCCCTGCCTTTACAAAGGGGAGAAGGGGCCTCGGCAGGCCCCCACTGATCAGTGTTTGAATTATCCCATCAATTTGCCTCTGGTCTTCAGCCTCCACTGTCATACATACAGTGTACCTACCCTAGCCCGCCCAGACCCGCCATCCTTCAAGGAAAGAACTGGGAGGCTCCTGATGTCCTCTGTGCTCTTCTGAATGAGAAGAGGGAATAGGCCTCAGAGCCAGTGGGCTCAAATGCTGAGTCTCCGGCCACACAAGTTCAGGTTTGCCAGTCCCCTAACTTAAATATTGTCATTGTGCAGGCGACCAGTCAGTACCCAATAGTGGACAGGATGCTCAGCCTCTACACCTCCTATATCCTTCTAGGTGACACCGTCCCAACAAGGGAGACAGAAGGACACAGTCTGGCCAGAGAACCTGGAGACACTGCCTGGTCCCCGGTATCTTAGTTACATAATGGACATGTTCCCACTGGAGGGACAAAGGCATCTGAGGCCAGTAAAGGTCAAACCAGGAATGTGGCCACCCACAGGGCAGAAGACAGAATAGAGGATAGAGTCCCCTGATCAGTTTCCCAGGGGTGATAAAGTCAGGACAGGGGCGGTCCCCCCAAGGGTGTCCCACATCCCATGGAGGGGCTAGTCACCAACACCCACGAACGGCCCATGTTCCCGGCTGACACCAGGACGTCTCTGACATCTGATCCATGAGAAGCGGCTGCCTATCATCAGTGCAGGCCCTTAATTAGGCAGTAATTGGCTCTCTAAAGATATTTATTGACTTCAAGTGTCTATGTAATCAGATGTGTCTCACACAGTTGAAAAGGCTTGTTAATTTTTTAATAATTAAGTGGCACTTAATGAAACAGGAATAATTGTCCAGCTTCATCTATGCGAAACCTTTCCAAGAGACATATGACTCAACAGACCACTGCAGCCATCATAGGCCCAGGCAGGAGACAAATCAGCTAGCTTCAGACTCCCAAGACCCACCTGTCTCAGTCACAGAGCAAGGGGTAGGTGATGGGTCCCAGGGAAGATGTCTTCCTTGGAGACAGAACAAGCTCACAGGTGACAGAACACAGATTAACCAGAGCCCCTGGCTGCCCAGGCCCAGGTCACTGGCTCATTCCTGCCCATGGAGATGAGATGGCCGGGCTCAGCTGAGCTGACAACTATCACTCCCCTGACAATCCACAGCCATGGGGTACTGTTGATTCTCAGATAAGGAAACTGAGGCACAGCAGAGTGTGGTACAGCAGAGCTGGGACACACTCCCGCTCCTGCACAGCCTCACATCTGCACATGGCATTCCTGAACACCCTCAGACTGTGCACAACTGTACAATCCAAATATGCACACCCCAAACACATCTGGACACCCATGTACTACATATCCATACATGTCTGCACACTTACATACCTGCATAACCCCCACTCCCCTCCCACACACTTAGAAGCCACACATGTGTGCATCCACATGCCGTTCAAACTACACGCCCACATACCTGTACACGGACACAGAGCCATGACCTGGCACTGCTAAAAACTGTGTGTCTTTCATGGAGTAGGTGGGTAGTCAGAGATGAATCCAGTCACAATCCTGTGCCGTAGCCCCATCAGGGTCCAGATGCCTTGGCTTCAATGAATCAAGCACTTCCTAAACACTTTCACCTTTACTCAGTGGTTAAAGTCCATTTGGTAAAGATTCTGAATGTCACTGGAGTACAGACAGAACAGGCTTGAGTCCTGTGACCACAGACAGGTCCACCAGTCACCCTGAGACTCATGGCCCCCGACATGCCCTTCAGCCCCCTAAAGGGTAGGCTAAGCCCCATCCAGATCATGTCTACAGCTCCACTCATGTGGGGACAAAACTCTGTCCTGGCCTGGCACAAGGTTGCTGGTGCCCTCAACAGACCTAAGCAGAATTGGTTTTCTTATATTTTGCTGCAGAAATGTCAGTGCATTCTGTGTCAATGAGCAGGTGATATCCTCTCTTTCAAACACCGAGTGGACCCAGTATTTAAAAAAAAAAAAAAAGATGAGAGACTGTTGTTGGCATACCCCTCTTAGGCCTGGGAGAGGCAGGGCAGACAGAGGGCAGGTGGCAGGTGCCTGGCTGACTTGAGGTTGAGTCTGGCTTGAGCTAGCTGTGTGACTTTAGGCAGGTCACTTAACCCACCCCAGCCTTAGCTCCTCCCCCTCAGAGCCGTGGTAATTGGATGACCTTTATTCAGTAGGGGGAGGAGTCAGCTGAGTTATGCAAGGCCATCAGTGCCTGGATGCTTGTGTGACAATTTGTGCTGAAGGAAAAACCATAGCCCCTACCCAGGCAGCTGTGCTGATGGACAAGTAGGTGCTCCTCCCAGGTTGGGGAGGAGCTAGTCCTCCTCCTCAAGGCTGCTGCTCAGTCCTGAGAGAACCAAGGAGGCCGTATCAAGAACTTGGTACAGAGTAGGACTGGCACATAGTGGGGCTGATGAACATTGGAAGGGAGGGGCCTCTGGAGCTTCCAGTTTCTGTGTACAGGAGCCATCCAGAGTCATATGTCTCCCTGCCAAGCCCAGAATGTCGTGGTCTCATTTAACACAGAGATGAAAATGAAATGGATAAGCCTTTTGCTATCCAGGGGGCCATGAGCATTGAGTACCACTCACCTGCTAGAACATCCAAGGATACCTCACCTATGGGACAAGGGCTGTCTATCTCTCATAGCCTACGTTCCCCAAATCAATAGAACATGGTGACTGAGGCCCCAGGAAGGAGATGCCCCACAAAGAAAGCCCTTCGTGGAATCCACACCCTTGAAGGGAAGGCTTCCTTGGAATGGTGAGCTTGCCACTACTGGCAGCTTTTCAGAACTTAGATCTTGAGGTGACCTAGACAGTATTGACTCCCTTCCACCTAGGATGCTGGGGACTCTGTCACCTGGCTTTGCCCAGAGGCAACAGCTGGAGTCACAGGTCTTGTGACTTGGTGCTTGCCCATCACCTCCCAATGTGTTCCTCAAACAAGAAAATGGGCTGAGCCAATCCTGTCCCTCCAGGCCCCAGGACAGGGACTTCTGAACAAAGCATAAAGTAGCTGGCCTAGCTGCACAGTAAGCAATCCTCAGCAGCGCCTCTGGGATAAGATTTGGGGGCGGGCAGATGGGGAGGCCTTCCCAGACATGCAGGTGGAACCAGAGAGGTTTCCCAAACAAACCTAAACAACAGCCTGCCGTTTGTGGGACCAAGCTGCTTCCATGGGAATTCCCCCACTCGATTTTGGAATGCTGGTCTTCTGTTCTGAGCAATTTTCAACAGGCCCGCCCTAATTACAGGGGCACTCACAAATTAGATTAACAAATGGGCCACAAGACCCCTTCCGGGAAGACCATGCAAGTAGGCACAACACTCTCTGGCATGTGACACACGCTGACTCAGCGTCAGGCGGGGTTCCAGGACCATGCTGCACCATGACACAGTACAGCTTCCCAGGGCTGGGGGAAGGGGCACACCTGCTGTAGACCCTGGCGGCCAGCAATGGAGCCAGGATGGGAACTGCTCCAGCAGCCTTTCCAATAACCATTCAGTTCCCCCATCTGCATGTCTGTGCCCTAGCGAGGCTCCCATCAGGACGGTGAAACCTCACAGACTAAACAAGAAAGATTCTAGCTGCCCGGCTTATCTCCCTTTAGACTGCCCAGTGTTCTCCTGGCTGTTGGTGACAGAGGAGGAAGGCAGAAGGTTCCATACCCTGCTACCTACCAGGCCTAAGCATACTGGAGAGACCTCTTGCCCTGTTTGCAGCTCAGCAGCTCTGCCTTCAGCAGGGCAGGAAACTCCAGAAACACTGAGGAGCACCCACCTCCCCAGATGTGTCCCTGAGGGGCTGGAGCAGGGCACAAGCATGGATGACCACGGAGGATGGTCTGGGTAGGCTGGGATGCTACCTAGGTGTTATGCAATGGGGTTTCTGGCCCTGAATTCTGTGTACATTAGCCCGAGACTTATATGGACCCACGTGTATAAGTCTAAGGAAGATGTGATTACAGGGAGCAGGCAGAGCACCTGGAGACAATGTGCCCCGAGGGATGAAACACACACCAGTGCTGAGGGTGGGGTGGGCAGAGAGCCTCCCGAGGCCTCCAGTCCGGGACACCGGCTGTTCCTTCATTCCAAATGCCAGGCAAAGACATCTCGCACGCATGTGGGCTTGGCCTCAAGCTACCCAGCCCTGCATGTTCTGTATCCTCCAGGCCACCAAAGCTCAGCTCTGGCTCCCAAATCTGAAGTGTGTATACACGGTAGAGTGGACAAGCTGAGTGGCTCTGACTGAGGGCCAGAGTGTGAGGGCACTGCCCCTCTGAGGCAGAGCTTAGCATGTGTGTGGTCATGGCATGACACAGAATGGTGGCCTATGACTGACCTAGCTGCTGTAGTCAGCCATCAGGCTTCGGTTCTGGGCAGGATCTCACCGGTACAGGCCTGGGAAGCCAAACTCTTGCTGAGTCTGGGTCTATTTGGAGAGCATCATGAGTACAAAACCAGGAAGTTCGTGAGTCCATGAGAACTGAGGTCTGCCACAGGCCCCTTGTGTCCCCATTTCATAAGGGGCCTTTGCCACGATTCCTCAGCCTTCCAAGTGGTGTTGTGCTCAGAGGTCAGCCCCTGAGAGGCCGCTGATTCCTCTGTCTACCGTCCTCCTTGGCTGTTCTCTCCGGGTTCCCTGCTGCCCTGCACCTATGCCCTTAGGAGTTCGCCAGGCTTCTGGAAGAGGATGGAGAGGAGTGACCCCAGGAACAGTCCCTGAACCCAGAACTCTAAAGTCTAACTTGTGCAAATCTGGACTCGAGGTGGGTCTCCCTATGTGAGACAGAGGTGGCCAGCAGCCAGGCAGGAACACCCCCATCATGCCATCAGCCTGGAGGCCCAAAACACCACAGCAGATCAGAAACAACCACTCTGGCAGTTTTAAGCATAGGCCCTACTGGACACCTGTCACTCACTGGTCAGGACCCCAGCTGGAGAACATCTGTTCTTTCCAACAGCTGGCAGAGTCAACAGTGGAGACAGAACAGCATCCAGTTGCCTGATATATCCTGACAGTTCTGAGTCCTGGTGTGTGTGTGCGCGCGTGTGACTTCCTCTCTCGGATCACAGACAAGCCAATGGCAAGTGATGCCTGCCCTCTGTTCCACCTGGTTGGTGGGAAGAGATGCTGTACACAGGCAGGGCTTGATCCACACCTCAGGGTGCCATACGGTTAGCAGCTGGCAGACCATGGCCTGTGTCGAAGTGGATGCAGAGCACTCCTGAGCATGGGACTGGAGCCCAGAGCCAAGAAGCTAGGGCCAGCTGTGCATCTAAACCTCAAGAAGACTTTGGCCACTGCACTGAAATTATGCATAGGAGGGTCTTGACTGCCATAGCAGCAGGGAGGATTTCTAAGCATGAGCTCTGAGAAGTGCCAGAGGGGCACCTATTGACCCCTGGTCCATGCTCTGCTGAGACCTGAAGCACTGTGTCCTGGGCCAGACTTGGGTCAAGCCCTTCAGGGATGGATCTGCTCCCTGGCAAAGATGCCAAGTTCAGGATCAGCCCGACCATAGGTCTGTTGGAGACTGAGCCACCCTTGCCCTTTGGGCTCTAGCAAAGAAGCATCGATGCTCAGGATCAGGACCACCAGGGGTCAGGGGCCTTCAAGAATGGAACTAGGTCATCTTAACGCATGGAGTCCCTGTGGTCAGCACACGATGATGTTAGAGCCAGAGAAAGACATTGCTCACACAAAGGTGAGTCTTAAGGAAACCGGACAAAGTAAATGAAAACCTAAATAAACATGGACAGTCGTTGGAGCTGTTTGCAGTCCTTGGGGCCTGAGGAGGCTGGCTGATGTGTCTGAGCTATAGTTAGGTTCGTTCAGCATGCGTTTGGGCCCAACTAGAATGTCTGATTCCTCAAGGCTGCTCTGTAACTCCAACCTCACCACTGTGGCATCAGGTGGCTTGATGCCAGTGAGCTGCTGCATGCCAGATCTGACTTTTGAGGGGACCTTTGCTGCTGTCCCTTGGAGGATTCTGCTTTGGGAGGAGTGAGGCACAGGCAAGGGCAAAGGAGGGGACTGGGGACCTAGTAGAGGAAGGACCTGGATCAGAGGGACCAAGTTATGAGAGACACTCTACTAGCCCCCTTCTGGGTTCTCTCTCACTTCCTTTTCTTTGCCTGTGCAATGAGCCGCACTAGCATGAGGCCTGGAAACCTGGAGGAATCTGCTGACCTGCTCGGCCAGTGTGTTTTGGGCCTCAGTCCAGGATGCTGTTGAAGCCTCTATGTAGATGGTCCAGGCCAAAAACAGTGGCTTCACAGTCCAATGACACCCTGAGGAAAAGGAGGGTTCCCACCATCAGCCCAACACAAGGACCAGCGTCCTGATCTTGGAGGCCACAGTGGGCTGAAGACCTGGTGGTCCAGTCCCAGGGATGTTGAGTGGATAGTCTGGGAACCGAGGCTGGCCATTGTTCCTCTGAACCTCTTAGGACTTCGAAACTTCTCTCCCTGTGACTGGGACCAGAACTCCCAGAAGCCTGTTGGAGGGTTTGGCTTCAGAATCCAGGGAGATGATGGCTCCCACCCAATCCCTGAGGGATCCCGGCACCCTGAGCTTGTGTTCCCTACGGAGTCTCTGTGTCTGAGGTATCTTGTAGATGGATCTTGAATTCTTCCAGAAAATAACGCAATTTCTCCAGCCTACTCCCCACATTATCATGGGTCTCGTGTCCCACCCTCTCCTTTCTCAGGCAGACCCTCCAGACACTGTCCTGCACAATTGGTTGAGCTGGAGGCAGCACTGCGCCCATGACACGCCACACAGCTCTCTCTCTCTCTCTCTGTGTGTGTGTGTGTGTGTGTGTGTGTGTGTGTGTGAGAGAGAGAGAGAGAGAGAGAGAGAGAGAGAGAGAGAAAGAGAGAGACTGCTCTGTAGCCTGTGACCTTGTAGATCTCTAAAGAGTCGACTTGTCTTTTGCCTTCCAGCTAGCATCTGTCTGGGTGAGACCCACTAGCCAGGTATGCTTTGGACATCTCCAGAGACTGGAGGCTCCTGGATGGATGGAGGAATATTACTTCTTCTGCCTTGGCATGCAGGCCAAGGGCCAACAGGTGAGCAGTGTCCCAGGTAGGGGCTGTGTCCCTATCAGGTGGTAGATAGTGTCTTTATTAATCAGAGTTCTCTAGAGGAGAACACACACACACACACACACACACACACACACACACACACAGAGAGAGAGAGAGAGAGAGAGAGAGAGAGAGAGAGAGAGATTTATTAGACTGGTTTACAGGCTACATGTGGACCAACTAGTCCAACAATAGCTGTCTGCCAACAGAAGGTCCAAGAATCTAGTAGTCATTCAGTCCATGAGGCTGACGTCACAGCTGGTCTTCGGTATACACTGGAGCCCTGAAGATCAAGCTCTAATGCCAGGGAAGAAATGGACTTGTCTGCAAGAGCAAGCAGGCAAGGAGAGCAAGCTTCCTTCTTCCACGTCCTTTATGTAGGCTGACAGCAAAGGTATGGCCCAGATTAAAGGTGGATCCTCCCACCACAAAAGATCCAGATTAAAGTCTTTCCCACTTTAAATGATTTAATTAAGAAAAGGATCTCTCACAGGTGTGCCCAACCACTTGGGATTTAGTTAATTCCAGATGCAGTAGGTTGACAATCAAAATAGCCATCACAAGTCCACCCCTGTCAATGTTACACACAGTCATAGCTCCGTATGTCATGCTCGACTTCCACATGAAAACAATAACCAGGACATAATTATACCTAACATGATATAACTATCCCATATATAATTACATGTTTAAACATATTACATCTTTTACCAGGTTATAATTACACAAAACATGATATAACTATCCCTCATACAACCCCAACACACTATAAATTTAGAGTAGGTGGTAATATCCCTTCAGGGACATTCTTTTAGTATCATGAAACATGATAACCACCGATGTTCTCTTAATTGATGTTACATTACATGATAAAGAAATGAGGAAAGGAAACACAAAACTCTGTATAAATACATTCTTGGCTAAATAGACAGACACCTTTGTGTTAATTATAATCTTGGTTTCTGCCACTAGTCACCTGACCTGCTGCCCTCTACTACCCATTCTGGACTTGCTCCATCCTCAGCAAGAACCACAGTAGGCGTTTCTAGAAGAGTGGCCCACACCTTCATTCTTGAAGAGTCTACACCGTTTGTCATCCTGCCTGGATGAGCTTGCTGTATTACCCCAAAACTTTAATCATAGGACACGGTAGCACCAAGAGGCGCCCTAAAGGACCTCCTGCACTCCAGACACAATCTGGATCAATCACCCCTCCTAACTCTGTTATTCCTTTCTTTGCCTGTTGGCTTAAGGATATCAGAAGCCCAAAGTGGACAGAGGAAAGTCTGAACTTCCAGTTCATATGAAATATTTGTTGTGGTTCCTGGCAGGAACACTCCCCTCTCTGGAACCAAAACTTCTAGGCCAGCAGAACTTATGGTTGAGAGAACAGCAAGCAAAATTTTCCCAGTGGGTCACTATGGGTGAGAGTGAGTGGAACTATTCCTTTTTATACCCCTTAATTACTGGACCCATGGGTCCTGGTTATGGGAGGAACCATAACATATACTGGATGCTGATTCAAAGCATATACCACCTCCTGGAGATCCCAGCCCCAGCCCTCCAGGCTCCTGCCACCTAATTGTCACTGTAACTTCAAAAGGCTAGTTCATCTTCCTATCAGGCCAGCTGCTTCAGAATGCTAGAAACACAGTAAGACCAGTGGATTCCATGATCATGGGCCTACTGTCATGCTTCTCTGGCTGTGAAATGACTTCCTTGACCCGAAGCAATACGGTTTGGAATATCATGACAACAGATAAGGCATTCTGTAAGTTCACAGATGGTGGTTTTGGCAAAAGGATTACGTGCAGGAAAGGCAAATCCATAACCAGTAATAAGGATCTACTCCAGTAAGGACAGAGCATTGTCCTTCCCACAGAAGAAGTGGCCCAATGTGGCCAACCTGCTACCAGGTCACTGGCTGGTCACTCCAGGGAATGGTGCTATATCTGCGGCTCAGTGTTGGTCTCTCCTGTTGGCAGATCTGGCACTCAGCAGTAGCTGTAGCCTGGTCAGTCCTGGTGAGTGGCAGTCTATGTTTTCAAGCCCATGCATAAGCCCCATCTCTGCCACCATGGTGCTTTGTTCTGGGTGATGTCAGGGATGGCTGGGGAAAGAGACTGACTGTCCACAGAACTGGTCATTCTATCTACTTGATTACTGAACTCCTCTTCTACTGAAGTCACCTTTGGGTGAGCATTTACATGGGACAGAAGTATCTTCACATCCTTCTCCCATTTGGAGATATCTGTCCACATACTTCTTCCTCAGATGTCTTTCTCACCAATTTTCCAATCATGCTTTTTCCAGGTCCTTGACCATCCAGCAAATTCACTGACAACAGCCCATGAATCAGTGAATAATTACACACCTGGCCATTTCTCCTTCCAAACAAAGCATATGACTCTGTGTACTGCCTGAAGTTCTGCCCACTGTGAAGATTTCCCTTTGCCGGTGACTTTCAGGGTTGTCCCAGAAAGGGGTTGTAACAGTGCAGCTGTCACCTTCTTGGGGTGCCTGCATAATGTGCAGAACCATCAGTAAACCAGACCCTAGTCTTCTCTGTCTCAGTCAACTAATAAGGAACACCCCCATGAGGCTATAGGAGCATGGTTGGCAGTGAACAGCATTGTAATTGGAGTAGAAACAATAGGCATTTGGACAACTTTTTTATGTAGCTTGCTTGTGCCTTCATGAACTGCTTAGGCCTGATCACATACTTATAAATTACATTTGTTAATGGACTGGTACTGTGCACATCCTACCTTATGACTTGGTGGGTCAGATAACACCCAGCTCATGATGAGCAGCTCAGGTAGCATGGTAACTTGGTGGCCCACTGTCAATCTTCAGTTTCCACTATGGCCCAATAGCAGGACAAGAGCTGTCTCTCAGAGGGAGAACAGTTGTCTGCAGATGATGGCAGAGCGGTTGTCTGCAGATGATGGCAGAGCCTTGCTCCAAAATCCCAAAGGTCTCTTTTGTCACTCACCTATAGGGACCAGCCAAAGGCTCCAAACAGCATCCCTATCTGTCACTGATACCTCATGTGCCACCACATCTGCTGGAACACAGGGTCCAAGCAGTAGGGCAGCCTGCACAGCCGCCTGGACCTGTTGAAGAGCCTTCTCCTGCTCCAGGCCCCACACCCAATGGGGAATATGCTGTCTCCAGAATCCAAATAGGCCCACTAAACATTGTGCTTCTTTCTTGGTGGTGGGAAGGACAAAGTACAATAACTTTATCCTTCACCTTACATGGAATATCTCTGCATGTCCCACACCACTGGATTTGGTTGGATTAACTTCCCATCCTCTGACGCACATAGGAGTTACCAACAAGTCCAAAGTGGTTGCTAAGTCTTGCTCATTTGGTCCAAGCTGAATGACAGCATCAATTCAGTGAACCAATGTGGTATTTTGTGGGAGAAACAGATGATCAAGATCCCTTCTAACTAAGCTATAACACAGGGCTGGAGGGTTAATATCTCTTTGAGGTAAAACTGTTAAGGTGTACTGCTGGCCTTGCCAACTGAAAGCAAAGCCCCTGGTGGTCCTTGTGGACAGGTACCAAGAAAGAGACATTTGCTAGGTCAACAGCTGTATATACCAGTACCATGAGATGTGTTCATCTGCTTACATGAGGACACCACACCTGGTATAGCAGCTGCACCTGGAGTCACTAGTTGATTGGGTTCTTAATAGTCAGTTGTCATGCGCCATGATCCATCTGTCTTCTGCACTGGAGAGTTAAACGGAGATGGGATGAGGACCACCACCCCTGCATCTTTCAAATCCTCAATAGTGGCACTAATTTCTGCAGTTTCTCTAGGGATGCAGTGCTGGTTTTGATTCACTATTTTCCCTGGCAGAGACAACTCGAAAGGCTTTCATTTAACCTTTCCAAGTATAACAGCCCTCACTCCACAGGCCAGGGAACCAACGTGAGAATTCTTCCAACTTCTAAGTATATCGATCCAAATTATACATTCTGGCATTGGGGGAATAACTACAGGATGAGTTCGAGGGCCACTGGACCTACTGTGAGTCAGGCTTCAGCCAAAATTCCATTAATTACCCAGCCTCCGTAAGCCCCTACTTTAACTGGAGGCCACAGTGTTTCTTGGGGTCTCCTGGAATCAGCATCAGTTCAGAACCAGCATCCAACAGATCCCGGAAAGTCTGATTGTTTCCTTTACTCCAGTGTCAGTTACTCTTGTAAAAGGTCATAGGGTCCTTGTGGGGAAGGAGTGGAGAAAGGCTAATAGTAAAATTCTTAGGTATTTTATCAAGGTCCTTTCTTAGGGGAACCTGGTCATCCCTTCATTTAAGGGGTTCTGGGTCTGAAAATGGGCTCAAGTCTGGAAATTGGTTCATGGGCCAAGATTCCCTTTTGCAACCACCCAATGCAGTCTTCCTTTCATTTGCTTGAGAATTTTCCCGCTTATACAGACCAAAAAAAAAAAAAAAATGCAGTAGGCTTCTTATCTATTTCATGCCTGGAAACACCATGATTGATTAGCTAGTACCAAAGGTCCATATGAGTCATGCCACCATAAAAATCATTTTGCCTGTGCTGCCCATTATGGGTCAGGACATTATGGGCATTACTTTGTCTGTGCTGCCCATTACAATAACTGCAATCACCAAGCCTTTGGCGATTCAGTGCTGCCACCTGGCCCTACTACTTTGGGGCCCAATTAGACTCATTGCATTTAATTCATCCAACTGAGCAGCAGAGACTCCAACCCTAAGGTCTGGCTCAATGAAAAGAGCTACAACAAAGCCTTTCAAATGTGCTGATGTCCCTCTGTGCTGGTTGGTCTTATGTCAACTTGACACCAGCTAGAGTTCCCTGAAAGGAGGGAAGTTCAGCTGGGAAAATGCCTCCATAAGATCCAGTTGCAAGGCGTTTTCTTAATTACTGGCTGATAGGAGAGGGTATATGTGGGTGGTACTACCCCTGGGCTGATGGTCCTGGGTTCTATAAGAAAGCAGTGGTAGCGCACGCCTTTAATCCCAGCACTCGGGAGGCAGAGGCAGGCGGATCTTTGTGAGTTTGAGAGCAGCCTGGTCTACAAGAGCTAGTTCCAGGACTGGCTCCAAAGCTGCAGAGAAACCCTGTCTCGAAAAACCAAAAAAAAAAAAAAAGCAGGCAGAGCAAGCCACGGGGAGCAAGCCAGTAAGCAGCACCCCTCCATGGCCTCCGCACCAACTCCTGCCTTCAGGTTCCTGTCCTGACTTCCTTCGATGATTTCGATGATAAACAGCAACATGGAACCTGTAAGCCAAAATAAACCCTTTTCTCCCCAACTTGCTTTTTTGGTCCTGGTGTTTTGTAGTAGCAATAGAAACCCTAAGACACCCTCCCACCATTTTGTGCCTTATAGAATTAGCAAAGGGCGTGTCTCTTGGGCCTTCCCATTGTGGAGGATGAGATTTTACACAGGGTACCCACTCTAGCATTGCAATTTCCCTGAGCCTTAAAATCCCTTCATCAACACTGAGCCAAGGGATATCAGGCATCTCCAACTCCTTTTCAGCATGCTATCTTTTGACAAATGCTTCGGCCAACCATTCAGATAAACTTTTGAAACCTTTTTTAACTGTGCAAGCTTCCACATTAAACCTAGCCTCTCCCTCAGTGGGCCCATATCAATAAACTCAGCCTAATCCAGTTTTTAGTGCTTTCCACCATTATACCACGCCCTTAAAACCCATCCCCACACATATTCTCCAGGTTTCTGATTGAATGAACTATTATCAAACTCATTAAGCTATTCAGTAGTGTAGTGCACCTCCTCCTGGACTACACTTTCCGTTTCCTCGCTGAGAGCCTGCTTTACCTTGAGTCTGGTTATAAGTCTAAGAAAGCTATTGGTGGGCCCTGAAGGACACCAGTATTGTCTTGCCTGGCATCTCCTTCAGAGAAAGTCACTGCTGGTTTAGCAGACAATGAAGGATTAATTTCCTCAGTCAAAAAAGCAGAAAAGGCAATATTTCAGGGGGTAGGGGTGGGAGTATTTCCTCTGCTGATGGTAGAGAGACTCCTTCCTCAGGTGAGATAAACCCTTGAGAATCTGAGGGTTCAAAGCTCTCGGTTTCAATAGGGTCCTTCCACACATCCCCATCCCACATAGCTGGCTCCAATTCCTTAAAACTAATGCCCTTACTTTAGCTACCAACAAATACTTTTGCACCGTGACCTGAATTCTCACTGTAGTTCAGCCAACTTCATAACAAGGGCCTCTGTCTGATTTTCTGCAACCCGAGCTCAGTGGCTGCTGGAGAAAAGAGTCTCTTTTGGGGCACACTTAGTCACCTTTAGACGGTTCGCGTACATCTGGAACAGGTTGTCCTTCACCATACTCTGAGATACTAAGAGTTGGCTAATTTGGTCACGGAACTCATTCTCTCCCTTTGTCGATGTATTCAGGGAATGCTAGGAGCATTATAAGTTTCCTTATTTTTGCACAAATTGTCAAAAGTTTTATAAACAGTCACCACATCCATGGCCTCTCACAGGTGATGAATCGGGATGATCACATGCCCTTTTCTCCTCAAGTCTGTAACATGCCCACTCTTTTCAGGTGGGGAACTGTCCTGGGCTGCAGGCCATGCCCTCTTCAAATGATGTCAAACTGGCAGGTAGATGGTAGCCTGTACTGCTCCGCAGGCTTCCAGGGCTCCTCCACCCTAGCGCCCTGTCCTCAGCCCAACGTGGGTAACAACAGCATTCCACTGACTGGCAGGCAGTCCAGGAGCAGTCCCTGGCATCTGCACACTGTAAGTGCCGGCGTCTCCTTACAGGTGATGGACGCAAATAAACGAGCACCCCACCTGAGCAAACAGGAGGAGCCGGTGATGCTTCTTAAAGAAGGGCACATTGCTCACAGGGAGAGCCAGGAAATGGGGCCATTTGTTTCATTCTCTGCGAGGTGGCAAATAGGTCACTGCCTCACCAGAGGTGCCTGAAATGTCAAAGAGCAGCTAGAGGCTGGGGCAGCAGAGATCCTTGGTGGCTTTCTGAGGGTGTGCTGTGCCCTGCAGCTTTATGTGTAAGTCCTCTCATGCCCTCAGGCCCCACCCCCCCACCCCAGGATCCCAAGGCCTGTGAGAACCACCTCCTTCTAACCTTAGCCTGGCTCAGCTGAGTTCACCACACACAGCAGCCCTGCAGCCAAACCTCCAGCTCCACAGACTCCCAGGAACGTCCGCAAGAACCTGCTTGCTTCCCTCAACCTCCTGCGTATGAAGATATTACGATATTGATCCCAGAACCACATGGTGCTGGCTCCATTCATCACTGCCCTGGCTGGGAAGTAGCAATTACTGGAGCCATTGATTGTCCTTAAGCCACTGCCCCGTACCAAAGCCCAACTGGCCCAGGTGTCCAGAAACGCAGGGGCAGGGAGGAAGGAAAGGGGCCAGCAGCTGGAAAGAGCCCCTTTGTGCTGTGCAATGTGCTGTGACTACAGACATCGTCACATGGGCCCCCAGCACCACTCCCAGAAAAAAGAGGGGCCTGCAGTGGGTGAGCTAAGGCTCAGAATGACCTTGATCCTTTCCCATCCAGCCTATGGCTGAGCTGACTGCAGACCTTGCCACTCCAGGGCCTGCCTAAGCCACATTGTTCTCTGCCTATGTCCAAGGTGAGATGGGGTCTGTGCGGGATCTAGCTGCATCCCTGGAACGGGAAACACAGCTGCCCTCCATCATGCCAATTCTTCTTGCTCCTGACCTCATCTCCCTGGCCCCTACCCAGGGGGCTGAGCTTGGTGCTTGGAAGCCAGGCAGGGGGACACCCAGGAGGAGGGTAACTTGGAAGAGTGTGTTATAGCAGCGAGGTGGTCACTGTGGTTGGTCCCTTCTGCAAGGGCTGCTCTCCTGACCCCGAGACTGCCAAACTGTACCTAGCTGTCCACACCTTGCCAGCTCCTCCAGTTGTGTCCCTGTCCCAAGGATGCACCATTCCAGGTCCTCAGCTGTTCACATGGTGTCCTATTGCCCTCTAGGGACTGGCAGCACAGTCTACATTCTAGAGCTCTCTATGTCACTGTGTCCCCACTATTCCACTGTAAGGTCACTTGGCTCTGCTACATTTGCTAACAACCCCACTCAGTACAACTGCGTGGACCAGCTTATGGGTGCATATTAGGGAAACAACTACAGACAGGATGCCAGCAAAGGCTGGGGACACATTCTAAGGTATGCAGAGCTTCACCACAGCCTCTGGTGCTAGCTGGCCATCACCTTAGGTAGTTACTGAAGCCTTGTCTGTGACTCAGTTTCCTTGGCTATAACAATGGCTATAATGCCATTCAGTGTGGTTATGGTAGAGCCACAGAGTATCACAGCACACAGGAAATGAGCAGTGCTGATACAGCAAGCCCATAGCCAGCACTCCTCATTCTAACCACTACCCAATGTAGAGGGTGATGAGGATTCTTGGACCACGGGACGACCGAGGCAGACTGCGCTGGCATGCCTTGCGGTCGACCCCAGCACTCCATAGCTCAGCATGGTGGGACTATCTTCCTTCTACTGAGCAGTTCAAAGCAAGGCCAGCTGCAGCTGTCTGGAAGTGCTTCATCGGGGATCCAGGTGTCTCCCTCCTGTGGTTCTACTCTCCCAGACCCTTGTCTATTTCCATCCCTGGGTTGGGGGTTGGCCAGATACAGCTGCTGCCTGAGGCCTGACCAAGAGGAGCCCCTGCCTTGGTCCACATCAGCTATTCAGAGCTCCGCAACAAAAGGTCAGAGGTGTGACTTAGTGCCTACCCAGGAGGGAGGGCAGCTTGTCGGGCGCTGGGCTGCACAGGATCTCTGGCTGGCTACGAGGGCTGACGCTGAGGAGAGAGAAAACCTTGCAGATGGCCTTGCATGTATAAACCTGTCCTGAGTCAAGAGACTGGGGTCAGTGCTCCTCAGAAGTCCTCATGGTGTCATTTCCAGGAGTCTATGTGTCCCAAGCAGGTGGGGGGGCACTGCAACCTTCTTCTTGGGTCCACACAGTACAGGCTCCCTATCTAACTGCTTCCTGTTTCCTCTCAGGGCTCAACACACTCCCAGCACCCTCTGCTGCTCACTGCTTTCCCTGCTACCCTGCAGCCAGGGCAAGGTGAATTCTGTCATGCTTTGTAGTCCCTGGAGGCACCCCTGCAAGGGTCATAGTATAAGAAGGGCTGTAGAGGGTAAGCCATGCTAAGCAGTGGTTTCCTACCGACTATAGTTGATTCAGATCCTGACCTGGGAGATGGATGGAACTCCAGATCTACTGTTTCTGCGAGCCGCTGGGTCCCTAAAATTGGAAACACAGCTCCTCATTCAAGCCCTGAGGAGGGATAGGGTGAGTTCTCCTCCCATACTGTAGATTCAAGCTCCCAGGCTATATTCCCAACCTCCAGCCAGTATCTCTCCCATCTCACTCTGTACCCCTTCCATGTGCACAGCCTACACTCTGCCCTGGCTGGGTGGTTCCATCATGGTACCCTACAGAGATGGACCAGGACATCTGGAAGCCGCCAAACAAGAGAAGGTGAAGACACAGCTTTCAAGCCTGCAGACCCAGTAAGCCTTTGCTCAGGCAGAGTGGACTCAGGGAAGGAGGCTCATCCCAGACCTTCAGATGGGCAGAGATGGTGTCCAGATCTTCCCATCACTTCTTGCTGCTAAGGTGCTGGTCTCAAGCTGTCACAGGACCACCAGGTCTAATGTGCCCTATAGATGCTGAAGTTCATCTGAGCCACACACCATTGGTGAAAAGCAGGACTAGCATTCATCAGCTTCGTGGAGCCCTGTTGCTATGGTAATTGCCACCTGTAGCTTTCATCATTATCACTACTGACATTGGTTGACCTGCACAGCTCTCTGGAGCTCAGGCAATAGTTGGCTGCTAACGACTCTCACTTTACAGGTAAGAAGTATATAAGAAAGGCCTTCCAGGAAGCCATGCAGAGTCCTGGCAGGCATGGGCTTTGAACCCAGGACTCTGGATCCCAAGCATATACCCACCCGACTATTCCAGAAGTTGCAAATGTTGTCTTTCCAGCTCTCTACACCCATTAGGACAGAGAATGATACCTCAAGATTCCCTAAGGAAGAAGTGATGAGAGGAGATGTGGAAAGAGTGGAGACCAAGACAGGAAGCTCTCAGGCCTTTCCACAGCCTGGCATGGGGCTTAGCACTACAACACCAAGCTGTCCTAGGTCCTAGGTCAGGGTTCCACCAATCGTCACACCTGTACCCCAGAGACCAGTTCTAGGCCTGACACAAACTCAGAGGGCTTTGCCAAAAGAAGGCAGGAGGGAGGTGAGAGAAGAGAAAGAACATAAAGAGGTCAAGGCCAGGTCCCCAGCATAAGAGAGTTGTAAGAATCTACCCAGAACAGAAGGCGCCTGCAGAACCCTCTGTGACCACAAGGGCAGGAGGTCACTGGTCACTGCCTCATCTCACGGCAGCGAAGCAGAAGGCAATACAGAGCCAAGCTTTGTCTCTGAGCTGAGAAACGATCTATCAGGACTCAGGCCTGGTAGGAAAGAAGGGGAGTTTTCCCCCTTTGGCAAACTCTTGCCTAATAACTCAGAAAACTGGAGGACCAGAGGAAGAGATGTGCAGGTGGACTTCCTGGGGCTTCTGAGACCCCAGAGCTCAGAGTCCCCAAGAGGCCCTCAGAGCTGGTCGCTGTAGGCCAGGGCTGTCTGACCTCTGGGAGATAAACTTTCTCCACGATAAGCCAGTGCTGATCATTGAGCTTGCGCCATGGCAGCTGTTCCTCGCTCCCAGGGCTGTTGGGATCTCACTTTTCACAAAGGTGGTCTGGCTGCCAAAGGTAAGAGCCACGGGACAGCAGGCGATGGGACACTCAGGACAGAACGTAGTGGCCCTCGACACTGTGGTCAATTCATAAGCATGCCAGGGAAGGGTGGAGGACTCTGCATGCTTCTCAGCTGCTCTGAGTTCCACCATGCTCCCTTTAGCTCCTTGACCAGGAGCAGAAGGCACTGGACTCCCTGGGGAGACCGGGCCTCCTCCAAGGACAGGGGTCAGGTGTCTCATCTTTGTGTATGAAGGACGACAGATTCGATTAAGCCAGGCTTGCAACCCACTTAGAATTGATTTGGATATAAATAGGCGACTTAAAACCTGTGCTGGGCACACTGGGGCCGGCCCTCCCACAGGTCACGCTGAAAGATGTGTGAAATTGTAGCCATTTTAAATAGGATTAGTGCTATGACTCCGGGCACAGGATGATGGCCATAAAATAGGGGGTTTCAGTACACAAACATAACTGGAATCACCCAGACCCTATCTGACTGTCCGTCTATCCACTCAGCTACATGTATATATGTCTGTGTGTCTGTCCATCTGTCCGTCTATGTCTTTTTTTTTTCTCTTTTTATCTCCCCATCTGCATGTCTGTCTATCTCTCTATTGTGTCCCCTGGATATCTTACAAGCTGTTACCATCAGACTTCAAGGTTGGAGAGTCAATTATTCATTAGTAGCCAATGTCTTTGGACCCATTGATTTCGTTTCTGGTTCCCCCTGGATCCGGTACCCAGGTTCTGGTGTGATGGCATTAAGTCTGTTGAATAATTAATATGGTAATTTAACCTGAATTCGATGAGTAAATGTTACCTTCTGCTTAGGGGATGGAAAAAGAATCCCCCAAGGCGGTTTTCCCAAACCTGCTAATGTCACCCCAGCACTTGAGAATCATGTCTGCTCCTGGCAAGAGCTCCCACCTGCTCCCCCAGAGCTTCTTCTTTCAATGTGTCTTTGTTCAACCCAGGGGGTTCAGGCTTCTGGGGTAGGGATGCTTAGCTATTAGGGATGTTTCTAGGCTCCCCACACAGGACATCCTGTCAGCAGGCTCCCTCTCTAGAGCCCCTTCCCTAGGCTTCTTCTCTCAGCCAAGCACACTTGAGCCCTTGCAGGAGGTAACAAAGTTTAAAGTGAAAAGTGGGACCATAGGTCGCCCAGGGACTCAGCTCTGGTGCATAAGTCCTGTTCCTAAGTTGCTTACTTCTAGGCCTGCTGGGCTGCGCTCACTTCTCCAAGGTCAGGGCAGGAAATAAGTTGCATTACAGGACATGTGATACTATGGCGGGATTAAAAACATATATCCAGTCATGAAAAGTCAAAAAGTTCTTCATCCATCCTATTCTAGGCTTTAAGAAGCAGTGGAGCACAGCCAGTATCATGCCAAGGCCAGGGCTGTGACCAGGTCCTGGTCCACGGAGGGCGACAGGGACAAGCCTTGCCCATTAGTAATGGGCAGTTGACCACCTCTAGTGCTGACCTAGGTTCCAACACTGGTGTCTGTATCCCCGAATAGTCTCAAGTTGGGACCCATGTCAGCTCCCAAGGGACATACGTCACAGAAGGAGGTGCCACTAGAATCCAAAACAGAAACCAAACCCTGTAAGAAGCAAGCTGGGTCAACCATAGAGAATGATGAGAGACTGGCTGAGACAATCAGGGTCTTCAGAAGACAGAGGTAGAAGGGCCAGAATGACAGTGGAGTAAGGGCCAGCAAACACAGGGGTTAAGATGTCCAGACGAGCCACGGAGAGGCCCTAGGCAGCTGGACATGGGAGTACCTGTAATCTCAGCACTCAGGAGACTGAGGCAGGAGGATCGCAAATGTAAGGCTCGCCTGGGCTACACAGTGAGAGCCTATCTAAAAAGGAGGAGGGGAAGGAGGGGATGGAGGAGAGGCAAGAGGAGGAAAAGGAGGAGGGAGAACACACAACATTCACTTACCAAACAAACACTGTCAGACATCCATCTCTTCTCATGGGCTTGGCATATACATGTGTGTGAACAGCTCAGACAACGTCCATCTTCCTCCCTGCTCAAATCATGAGTAGAGTCCCCCATTCTCCTCTATCCAGGATGGTGGTGCCATCCTCCTAGGGGAGCCCCCACCTTTTTCTTGTCTCCTGCACCCTCTATAACATCCTTATGTTTCTGCTTAAAATGCAAATGAGGCCACACCCAGGCCCCTGTGACCAATGTTTAAAGTGCTCCAAAGCTTCTCATCCTCCCAGGCTTGGAGGTTACATGGTGGTGGTCAGAAAGTCACCCTGTGAGACACTATCTGGGCAGGCCTGGTAACCACCAGCATTGCAGCTCCTGCTGGTTCTGATGCTGGGCACTGCTAGCTAACTAGATGTACCAGCAAGAGCAATGCCCCCACCCCCACCCCGTCATATGCCCTGATCCCTGCCCTCTGCTTCTGCCCCTGCCACCTGTCTCCATCTCTGCTGCCTGTTCTTAGGGCAGGTGCTCTGCACACAGAACCACTGAATACCCAACTGCATCACCCTCTTCATGAGAGGTTGGTTCTCAACACATACCTTCCTGTCCTGGAGGCTCAGTGTCCCCTCCCCCAGGAAGCTGCCTACTGCTCAACCCCTCTGCCCCCCTCCTCCCTCCAACCTCATGTGTATTTCATGTCCTGCACTTGGCACTTTATAAAAGGTCACTTGCTTTCATTTCCACGACCCCACTAGATTGTGAGAGCCCAGCAGCTCTCTTTTCTACCTGTGCCTGTATTAAATCTAACCCAGAGCAAACTTGTACGTGATTGAATGATCAACCATGGCCAAATGCCACGGTCAAATGCCTGAGAGACACATTAGAAGGAGTGGGGAGCAATACCCTCTCTTGGTCTCCTGGAAAATGGCCCTCAGGAAGGGAAACCAGGGTGGTGTCCCTACCTCCAGAGTGACAGGCCCTGCAGAACGAGAGGTACTCTGCAGCAGCCAGGGTAGGATGACTCCTAGACCCCTCTACTACAAGCCTCCTGTGCTTGGATCGGGGTTTGTAGCATCGAACCTGGGGGCTCACTGCTTGCCTTGTCTTGCCCCTCTCTTGGAGACCCCAGAAGACTGTGCTTGCCTAGGGCTGCTTAACAGACCCACCAACCACAACTTAACAGTGGAGGCTGATTCTCACCCCTACCTGGGAGTAGACCTCCAGACTGAGGGGTGGACAACAGCTCCTTCAGGAGATGCTGAGGTGAGTCCCTCCTCCTCTCTCCTGGTTTCTGGGGCCACCAGGCCACCCTGAAGTCCCTTAGTTGACAGAATCACAGCTTCAACCTCTGCAGCATCTTCATATGACCTCTCCACATCCCCTAGGGTTCTGAGTCCATGTTTCTGCCTTAGCAGAACATCAGTGACTGGATGAGGGTGTGCGTTGCCTCTCTGGACTAATTGCATCTGCAGACTCTATTGACAACAGAAGGTCACGTCTTAGGTACTTATATATACATGGTGTTATCAAGGTGCTACGACTCAGTGCCACACTGACATCCAAGGGAACCAAGGCTCAGTGAGTCCAAAGCTGTGCAATGCAGCAGTGGCCAAGCCTAGCCCAGCACCAGCCTGGTCCATCACATCCTTCTCTTCTACCTGAGTCTCAGGGTAATGCCACCCACAAGTTCACCAGGTTTGCCAGTCACATCTGCTGGTGCAGAGGCTAGAAGAAGGCCAGCAGCACCTCTCTCCCCAGGTGACCCACGCAGGCAGCATTCTTACACGGTCATTATGCTTGAGAACACCACAAGTTTCCAGGGAACAGACCGGCGGTGGCCTGAGCAGGGCAGCAGAGGAGAAGCTCCAGATGAGGCTGGACAGAGGCCTGCTGAAGTTCCCAGGGTTTTTCATTCAACTAAAGAATGCAAACTGCACCTGTATCGTGGACCCCAGATGATAAAACTGTGCTAGGCTACTGGCCTGAACCTTTCACTTATGGTGAGAGGCAAGGCCATGGGACTTCCTATGTCTACCTACCCAAGCATCAGGTCAGGAAACAGAACCTACGTCAGCTACCTGCCTAGTAGTCCATTAATTTCCTATAAGATTCAGATGAGTGTGTGAGGGTTTAAGTTGTCACCCTTGTTCTGCATAAAATGACACTGGAGAGAGACAATGTATCAATCATGTCACTTCCCTGTGGTTTATGATTGCTGCAGTATCATAAGGTGGACAAGATGGGAGCCATTGCTATGATGCCATGTTGTAGGCAAGGAAACAGAGGGACAGAGACATTGGCAAAAGACCAGAATGGGCCAAGCCCAGGGTTTTGTCTGCATGCCAAGAATTTCTTCATCAAGGTCAAGTCTATGGGCAGCTGACTGGCCACAACCACACACTCACCAACACCCATCCATCTCCCCATTTCCTCCATCACTGGCTGTCATTCAGTCCTGTGCCTTATGTGTTCAAGAATCCTATGCCTTCAACCCCCGTGCTCTAGGCATGACATGGCCTCCATGTGACTCTGAGCTATGAGGCAGAAGCCCTTGATGCTGAAGCATGGGTGCTCTCCGAAATAAATTGTGAAGTTGAACATGAAATACAGTGGCCAAGCCTACTGTACCCATACCCTCATTGCTAGCACTCATCCACGATGAAGGTACCCTAATTCTGACATCAGGACTGGTGAGGAGGGGGCCACGTTCATCACAGTGGCCCTGGACACACAATTTATTTGAGGATTCTCCTGCCTCTGAAATACAGCCCACCAGGCCTGTGTGAGCCGGGAAAGAGAGGCAGATCATCCATAATCACAGTAGAACTGCAACTATATCTCATGTGTGTGGCCCTCAGGTCATACTTGTTCACACAGTCACACTTAGAGCTGGTGATTGGTTTATGTCTAAAGTGCCAACCACATCTGGTTAAGGGCCAAAAGGATCCAGTTCTGATGACGAGTCAAAAGCACATGTGCATTTACAAGAGCACAGGTATACACATGAATACATGTGCATCCAGAACATACACAACCCACACATGTGCTTAAGTACCTCAGTGCATATCACTCACTGCTTACATGCATATACACAGAGTATATATACAACCTGCACACACACAAACCTTTCTATCACACACACACATCATATAGAATGTACACTTGTATCCACATGTGTATGTACCACACCTATGCGCACCAATGCACGGTACACACTTGTGGATACCACATGTGCATACATATGCATAAGTACCATACCAGAACACACATGCATATACACAGAGAACACATGTGTGCATGTGTACACTACAGGCATGCATGCTTACATAGAGATCACACACATACACAGACTACATGTGTGCAAATGTACAGATACACATATCTGCACAGCTGCACACAGACCACGCACACACATATCTTTATCTGTTTGAAGGGGAGACAAACTTCTCACCTTTGAGTCCAGCCTATACTCTATAGTGTGCCTTTCTCCGCTACCCAGTTAACGGTGAACAGTGCTGATGCCTTCTCTGCTTTGGGAATCCTGCTAGCCCAGCATACGGCACAGAGCGTGTGTGTGGTGCCAAGCACATACACAGCACCGAATCCCTTTTCATCAGGTGACACAGGTGATTGCTTTCCAGCAATACACAGCTAAGACAAAAGCTCTCTGCGTGTGTTTGGGTACTGTGACACAGCAGGTCCTCAAGAATCACTGGTTGTGCTGGGCTGGGCACATCTGGGTCCTTTGACCTGCCTGTGAGCCTCCCTGGGGCTGTCTGCCTTCCTAGCCCTTGCAACTTCCCTTGGGCAGAGCCTGAGGCAAAGGCCATGCCGCCCTTCCTCACTCTGGTCCACGGATCTGCAGGACAGGGGCAGAGCCAGAGCTGCGGCATTGTGGGAGGACCTGGAAGTCGCATCGTAAATGTCAATGAAGCCAGCTCCCAAACAAGCTCATTTTTCTGAGCCCAGAAGCACCCAGGCCTGGACGGGGAGTTGTCAGTGGTTATGAATGACTCTCTCCTGGAATGAGCAGGGCTCTGGGAAAGATGCTTTGAAATTTGCAGCATGGGGGTTTTATTTATTTATCTATTTATGTCCTGCCTTGTTCAAAAAGGATTTAAGGCAGCTTATGAAGATACATAAAACAGAACAAAGAAACAGCAGCAAGAAGCAGCAAGGTGTCTGAAGATGCAAGAGACAGAGGGGCACAGCAAGCCCTGCCTGCAGTCAGAGGCAGCGGCTATAGCCTCCCAGGTGTCTGGTGCCCATGGGTCACTTGGGGCCTCGCTCGGCCTCTCTGAGTCCCAGCTTCCTATCCGACTGCAGAGGGAGCTTCATCTTTCTTTGAGAATGTCTTTCACTGAACTGAGAATTCGAACTTGTGTCTTTGGGGTCATGATCACTTTTGTATACATGTATGCATACACACACACACACACACATACACAAAGAGAGAGAGAGAGAGAGAGAGAGAGAGAGAGAGAGAGAGAGAATCTCCAAGGAAGGGACCTAGGCATGGAAGCCCCCCACTGTTGTAGAAAAGTCTCCACACAGGAACCTGCAAACTGGCCTTGGATCTCTTGCTGTTGGCTGGTCTCCACTCTGTGACTGGCATGAGCCCCTTCTGGGAATATGCCACTCCCTCATGCACCCCCAAGCCCCACTAGGAAGACAGGTTAAGGACATAACAAGCTCCGTTTTGTAGACTGTTCTTATTTATTTGTTTGTTTTGTTTTGAGACAGGGTCTCACACTATGTAGCCTTGGCTCACCTGGAACTCACTACATAGACCAGGCTGGCCTCAAACTCACAGAGATACCTTACCCTTTGCCTCTGAGTGTTGGGATTAAAGGTTTGCAGCACCACACCCAGCTGACTGTCCTTATTTAAAGGGCCAGCTTCATCTTTGCCTGTGCACCCGTATTCTCCGTGCATATTTACTGACCCTATTTTCATTGATCTAGCTGCTTTGCAGCTTAAACTGGCGGGAGCGATATCCTCAAGTCTGGATTCTCCAAAAGCAGCGTGCCTGGAGAAGTCTTTGTGGATGTAATTAAAGACCGGAGCTGAGAACCCTGAATATAAAGCATCCCTCAGGACCACTGACCAGGTGGGAGTAGAGGCAGGAGGGGTGCCCAGAGCTAGAGAGACAAGTAGAGCCACACAGGAGGTTGGACCACTGACACCTTGAGTTCAGACTTCCAGCCTCCAGGGTGATGCAAGCCGAAGTTCCTGTAAACGGCTAGCTGTGTGATCATTTGTCAGAGCAGCCACAGGGAACCGCTACACGGACTGACTCTGCTGTTTACACAGTCCTATTACATATAACAGGACTCACAGGCCCCCAGCTGTGCCCCACTCCACCATCACGTGGGGCTCACTGCAGACCCCACCAGGTAGCTACCCTTGCAGACCCCACCCCTCGCCAAGGTCATCTCACTTTCCACCCTGGGGCATTTCTATAGGCTAAATAGACTTGATCCATCTTCTGTGGCCCAGAGGCACCTACCCCGTGGTTTGTGTCTTCATCTCTTCCAGGCACAGCTTCCTGTGTGCCCTCAGTCCTCAGCCTTCAGGGTAGCTGGGCGAAGCTGATCATATAGCTACTGAATACAATCTATACTGTCTGTGTATAAGGTAACTCCTCCCAGGTTCGAACTAGCCTTATTTTCTTCTGGTAAACTGAAGCTTAGGCAAATGTGTGATTCTACATGATCAAACAAGCAAATGAAAGGATGAATGAATGAATGAATGAATGAACAAATGACTTTCAGTCCTGGTTCTACCTCCCAGGTACCACCCAACATGGAGCTAGTCACTGAAACTCAGTGAATCCAGGTTCCTGGTTATCCACAGATAGAGAGGGTCTGACCCCTCGCTTAGCCTCCCAGCCCCTCCCACCAAGCAGCCACTATAGAAGCTACACCCGCCTGGGACAATCACAGGGATTATCCAGGCTTCTATACAAAGCAATTTCTAAGCCTTTTAAAATCCATCCTGGAACATGGTGGCATATAAATAAATAAATAGACCCAAAACAATTTCCATCTGCTTTCTCGCCGCCAGACATCTCTGAGCACCCTGGCCGAGGTGCCGGCAACAGCCACTGGAGCGCCGGGCTCTCCCATGGCCCCATGTGAACTCTGTGGTCCCTCCTGGGTACCAGCTCAGCATCTTGGTTCTGCAGCCTGCTCATTGTGAACTGTCATCTGACAACTATTAATCTTCAATCAGACTTTTATCAAGAGTTTGTTTCTTTTCCTCTCTCTCTCTCTCTCCACAAGACTGTGAATATCAGTATAGCAGCTGTCACGGGTCATTACCAGCTACATCGTCCCCTCTATTATGGCAAACTAAAGCCAGATAGAGAGACGGCAGGAGCCGCAATCCGCAGCTTATCTGGGGAATCCATGCAAGCCGTCGTGAGAGAGAGATTGTGCAGTCACATCTGGGAGTGTATCTTCTTTGTGAACAAAGGGAATGACTTGACTAGACAAATGGGACGCCGCCTTCTCCCTGCAGAGCCAGCTTCAGTGTCCAGTGCCCACACAGATGCAGTCAGAGGGCACTTTCAGCACCATCCAAACTAGGGAGAGAGACAGCAGGTGGAGACAGGGCAGGAGGCCAAGGAGAGCTCTATGAGGTCCTTTAGACGGGGCCACATGTCTCTTGGAGGAGTGAGGATAGGAAACAGCGGGCAGAGACCCCACTTTGGAGCTGCGTGAAGACTGTGTGAGACACAGAGTGTCAGCACCGCCCTCAGGCAGGGATGCCCTGAGACAGACACAGGAAGGTGATGACGGCCTTGATGATGGGTGTGGCATGGTGGCAGCGGTCCTGTTGGTCACAAGACAAAAGCGGAAGAGAATAATGTGGTACGTGGTTCCACACTTCAGCAGGGCTGAGGGAGTCTTCTGATAGGGGGCAAGGGTGTTAGTCTTTCGGAGTTGCCAGGATGGGGACCATACCTGGGTGACAACATGACAAACTTTCCCCCAGTTCTGGAAACCAGAATTCAGATTAGACTGGCTTCTTCTGAGGCAACAGGGGAGCACTTGATGAGGGGAGCACTTGATGAGGGGAGCACTTGAGTCCAGCTGGCTTGTGTTGGCCTCTACTGTAAATAGAATATTGGCAGGTCAGGAGCTCTAGGAGGTTGGGGTGCCACCAGGCCACTCGGCCCTTTTACAAGCCCTGGAAGTCTCTGGACTATTGGCCAGTCACTTAACCAAGTCAAGGGCCTCATTCCTGACATGAGGCTCAAAGGCACGAGATGACAAGGACCATATGGGTGAGCGCTTTACTTTACTTGCTGAAGTAGTAGGGTGTAAAACATCACCCTTGGAAATGTGGCTGAGGCCACCCTGGGGGCATCCAGCTCTGCACTGCCTTCTCCGGGCTTTCCCTTGGGCTCCAGATGCCCACAGCCTCTCTGCCTTTGATGCAGCCAAAGTGACTAGCCACATTACCAACTGTGGGTGTGCCTAGTCATGGGCTTCAGGGGCTTTGGAAGCAGGACGCCATCCCAGGGCTCCCAACTCTTCAGCAGGGCCACATCTATCGGCCCTCTTCCTAGGACCTTGAAAACCAATCTCACAGCTGTTCTTCTTCCCAGAAAAAAATGGTGGTGACCCTGCTCTGCCTCCCTGGGACCTGGGAACATTGAGCACCTGTCCCTGAGCTAGACTTCAGGGATGTTTTGTGTCAACAGCAGACCCTCAGGGCAGAAGCCAATCTGGCTTAAACCCTGAATCAGCACCGAGATAGGGCTCATAGGAGACAAAGCCACGCCCATGGATGGTCCAAGGCTGGCATGTGGGTCAGGTGCCAGTTACAGACCTGGTTACCGCTAGACAATTCTCCAACCAGAGCCCAGCCATGACTTGCCCAAATTCCACACTTCTTCCTCTTCTTCCCCCTGTTCCCCCACCCCCAGTAAGTGACAAACATTGGGACACTTTAAATAAGTGAACTTCGCAGCATAGTGATGAGGGGGATGCAAGCTGGGCAAGCGTCAGCACACAGAGCTCCCTGTAGGAAAGGAGGCAAACATGTAAGAAGTGTCCCGCCCTCTGGCACATGACTCTGGGAACCACAGATGAAGAAGACCCCTGTCCTTTCCCTCCCTCAGCTATTACAGTGCATCACTTGCCCATCAAATATCAGCACTCACCCATGTACCATACACACTGCTCACACGTCCTCTCTCCCACCCTGTCCATCAATAGTCCTTCTAAACACTTATCCCCACATCTTCCCTATCCATCACCCATGGGTCCATCTATACTCCAGCTCTTATCCCCATTCATTGCCTATCTGTCTCCCATCCACCCATCACCCAGGCACCCATCCATCCATGAAATGGATATTAGTTGAGCTCCTGGTGTACCTAAGATGCTGTATTCGGTATGCAGGTCACAGAGGTTAAGAAGAAGGACCCCAGGGCTGAGGAGATGGCTCAGTGGGGAAGAGAGCTTTCTGCAAATGCAAGAGTACATTCAGATCCTCAGCACCTAAACAGAGGCCCAGCCCAGCATGGCATGGCTGTGCATGTCTATAAGCCCAGCATTGGAGGGGAGACATAGTTCAGCCAAAGCAGAAAGCTTCAGGTGCAGTGAAAGGCCTTGTCTCCAAATATAATGTGGAGAACAATAGAGGCAGAACCCTGATGTCTTCCTCTAGCCTCCACATGGAGATGCGTGAGCTCTCATTTGTACATGGACCACACAAAGAAGATGGGGAGGAGATGGAGGAGGAGCAGGACAGGAGGGGGAGAATGGGCAGGACAGGAGGGGGAGGAGGGGAAGAAGGGCCTGCTCTCTGAGTCCCTCGTCATCATCTTTCAAATCAGATCTAACTCCCATGCAGGATGCCAAAGCCCCCCCCCCAGTGGCTTCACATCCCCAGTCTCCTGCTGTTCTTCCTACTACCCTCTGAATTTCTGCCAGTTGTGACCAGGTCCTTCCTGCCCCTTCCTGCCTATGCTGTGCCCTCTCTCATCCCCTCCCACCTGGATGCCTGCTTAGGTGTGGTGCCTCCTCCTTCAGGAAGCTTTCCTGACTCTCGGTGAGATGACCTGGCTTCTCTGTTGAATACGGCAGTGGGGCCAGAACCTGTCTTACCGTGTAGAAGGCCTGGCATATGCCAGCTGTTCTGAGCACAAGGTCCCCTGGTCCATCATGTAGGACACAGGGAGGGTGAGGACTGGAGGGATGGGGATGGGACTGGGAGATACAGAGGAAGGAGCCTTTGGAGCAGCTGGGGCCATGTCACACAGACCTAGGGCTGGAGACCAGACCCTGAACTGCTTGCCAGTCTCAATTTCCCTGCCCAACAAGTGGGAAAGCTGTTGGGGATGGGTGCTGTTTAGGGGTGCACAATTTGTGTTGTCCTGCCCCAGCTCCACACCTCTCCTCTCCCCTCCCCCACCTCTCATTCCCTCTCTCATAAGCCATAAGTGGCAAGTCTTTGAACATTTTTAAATGAATGCGCTACAATGCATAGCGACGAGGGCTATACAACCTGGGCCAGTTCTGGCCTCTGGAACTCGGCCCTCAGTCCAACCTGCAGTGTGGACAGCAAACTAGTTTTCCCCTCTCCAGCAGTTAGCACAAGGGACGTAGGAGCTGCTGGTCTAGTCAGTTCTCTGCAGTTCCTTTGTGGGGGACAGGCCCTTTCCTTGAGGGCAGAGCCTCCCAGAGGCTCTCTCACAGCCAGGGCAGCCCAGTTTCAGCAAGTGAAGGGATAGGGTGGCACTTAGGTCACAGGCTGAAGCAGTGACAGATGATGCCAGACAGACATGCCAGACTGTTCAGTCTTCAGAGGTGGCCCTATGTCTGATCCATGCTACCCTACCACCCACCTTGTAGCTATTTTAGGGGCTTTCCGAGGATCTGGGAGAAAGCCACACACACTCTCAGACAGGACCCAGGGCAGACAGGTTGTCACCCACAGGGCTTTCTTCTCATGGCCAAGCATCTGCAGTCCTTGATGTGTAAGAACAACTTGAGCCTTGGTCCTGCTGAGAGTCTCAACATTTTCAGGACACCCACCCAGGCCTGGCATACCCAACCCTCACCCGAAGCAGGCACCTATGGGTGGTAGCATCTCTACCCTGCCAGTTTGCAAAGCCTGTGTAGGTCCCTTCTCACAAGCCAGCTGCCATCCATTTTCCTACCAGACACCAAACTCTAGGGACAGAGCCCGTGTCTGGTCCCAGCAAGTGTCAAGTGAACAGCACAGAGGCAGTAAGTGAATGAACAAGTCCACAGAGCCCACTGATGTGAGGCTGGTGACAGACGTGCATTCCATGTGCGGCCTCTCGCTACCCTGAATGGTGGCCAAAATGCCAGTCCACTCAACTCATCCATCAGCTTGACAGGTGCCTGATTCAGTCGCCCCGCTCCTGGATTGGATTGACCTGCCAGTGAGAGGCACTCCAGCAGCAGAGGGAGAACTTCAGGAGGGGCTGTAGGGGCTGACTCCATTTCTGTAATCCCCTGTCCATCTGGAGTCACACACTGATGACCACTCCCCACTAGGCATAGTCCCTCATCATCCCAGGGCCTGCAAGCTACCTTTAGCTGCAGGTAGGGGCCAGGGGACAGACTCGGTCTTCCTTTGCACCACTGGGACCAGCAGAACACGCCACAGCTCTCTGCCTGGCCCACTTACATCTTTGAAAGACACAGACAGGAGGCAGAGAAGGGAGGATGCTGGGGCAGGGTGGAGCACAGGCACTAATCTCGAGCTGTCAGGACAAACCCGCTACTGTTACCAACTAGGCCTTGAGCCCTGCTTGCTACCTTTATGCCTTGGAGACCTTCCCTATCTCTACCTCCCAGGAACATGATTGTGATAAATGGGATTCATGGGTGGAAAAGTTCTTGTGAACCCTAAACCAGGAGTGATGGCCGGAGGGAGGAGCATCCCAAGGGGGTGGGGGAGAGTTGCTTCCCTGTGTGGAGCTTGGAGAGCGGGGTTGGATCCTCTCATTATGCAGGAGGAAGCCTGAGTACGGCCGGAGCATTTGCTCAGAGGGACAAAGGACTGGGTGTCCATCAAATGATGCTTTGCAACAACAGTGCCTCTCCGCTTAGGAACTTACAGACTTCCACTTCTTTTCATGTTTCCAAGCCTTCAGGGAGGCCAGGTCTTGCTCTGGGCTCCTCTGGTCCCCTCTTCTCAAGTGAAAATGTCAGACCTAGCAGTGCAACCGATGGGCATCTCTGCACCCCTCTCTGCTAGCCACGGGGTCAGGATGTTCCCGCATCAGCAAAGAGGCCAGCTCCTCTCTGCCCCTCTCACACAAGAAACGTGAAAGAGGCTGATATGTTTAGAACACACAGAGAGACGTTAGAACTGGAGCCTGCCCATCCCTGGAAGCCTAGCCCAGACCATAGTCACAATGTTCGCTCCAGGATGGACCTATTCTTCTCTCATCCAAATTTCTCCTGGGCCAACAAGGGCTAAAACTGGAATGCTGTGTCCTAAAGTCCAAGGAATACCTGTTAACCGTGTGTGTGTGTGTGTGTGTGTGTGTGTGTGTGTGTGTGTGTGTGTGTGTGTGATGGGTGCCATGCTAGAATCAGTGTCTCAATACCCTCCATGGTATGAAAGGTCCTTACTCTCCAGTCTCCCTGCGCTCAGCCCAGGCCATCCTCCAAACCAGCCCAGTGATCACATCCCAAGATGAGACCAATTACCATCAAACCCTCCCTGTGCCCATGGTGGGTGAGGGAGTGAGCCCATGAGGACGGAAGGTTCCGTGGACCCATGTGCTATTGACACCACAGGGTACTTTAAAGATAGGTTAGAAAGGTGAGCACAGCACAAATAAAGAAGCTGGGTCTAGAGAGAGCTGTGGGACCAACAGAGCAGCAGTTCATGTCCTCCTGCACAACCCCTGCCAGCCATTCCTGACCACACTCCCACATGTTTGCTCATGTATGTATGAGTTACTATGTGCACTCACATGTGTAGGGTATACATGTGTATATACATGCAAACGATTGTGCATTTGTGGTTTGTTCTTAGGTGCACATGTGGTGTGTATATATGCATGGGTGTGGGTTCTATATGTGCACAGATGTCTATGTGTATCTATCTGTTAATAAGTATGGATACCTGGTGTGTGACGTACACATTGGGTTCGTGGACAGGGTTATGTTTTGGGTTCGTGGACAGGGTTATGTTTTGTGCACTTATTCATGCTTGGGTCTCGTGTGTGAGAGTACAATGGTGTGGGTGTGTCTAAGTGTGCATTCACAAGCAGGGTGTGGAGCCCCATGGCCAAGACACCCCAAAACCACACAGAGGTGATTGAACGCTTCTGAGCTGGGGCTCCACTGAAGGAAGGCCGGACCAGGTGGGTCCATATCCTAGAATACCTACTAAGGTATGAGGTCCACGCAAAAGTCACTTCCAACTGTACAGTCAAGGACTCATCTGTTTCTACCCAGCTGCCCCAAAGAAGGGGAAACCCGCTACTGAAGACTTCTGCTGCCATTCCAAGGGCCTTCAGTCAGCCTGGGCAGGGGGCTCCTGTATTGACCACAGCCAACCCCACAGGGTTCAAATCTGGCCTCAGTCCTTTTATATACTTGATATATGCCTTAGGATCAGGACACGAAGAGACAAGAGAGCGGAACTCCTAGCCTCACTCTAGGGGAGCACAATCATTGATCTCCTTCTCTATAAGCAGGGCATTCTGGAGGGAAGGAAGTCACAGTCAGGGACAAGCAGACAAGGGCCTCCTGTAGTGATGGTGGAGCTGGAAAAGGGGACTTGATGAGGGGTGACAAGGGCAGCCAGAGAGAGGGCTTGGGGGTGCTTAGTGTCCCTAGCTGCTGCAATGAAAACCATCTTCTCCAGCTCAAAGTGACAGAGCTCTTAGGACCATGCTGAGGGCTCAGGTAAGCTGAGGCAGCTGCAGTTAGCACTTTGGAATTGCCTAGGCTCCACACACATGGGGCATCTTCGAGGAAGCTGCTGGGAGCTCCTGCCCTCCATCTCTCATGCCCAGCCTGGTCTAAGGAAGCCTATGCCCTCCACCTCCCACACTTAGCTTGCCCAAAAGACACCTACCGGGTGAGTATTTCATTTCTAAAACTTCAGCCTGCTGTGTGAGGTGTGCTGTGGCAGTGTTTGTCATTAGCAATGTGTCTAGATGCAATGAGAAGTCACAGCAGTGTGATTAGGAACAAATTTGATTATGATTACAAACTCTTAGTAGATGCTTAGAAAGCTCCATAGTCCAGCTAGACACGTTTGTGTCCCACCAGCAGCGTGTCCACTTCCCAGAGAGGACTTCCTTCCTGTTCGTTGTCAAAAAATGCAATGTTTCTGGGGGCGCATCTTGTTTTGTTGCAAGAGGGAAATGTTCCACGAGGTTGACATTTGTGATAATATATTATGTCAGGTGAAATAGGCAAGAAGTTAATTAAAGTCAGAGAGTTAATTAATGGGACCCGATACACATTAGCGATCATTACCTCATCTTAGAAGAGTAATTAAAGTGGCATTGCTGGTGTTTCTGTGTTCTCCTAGGTACTGTGTTGACATATCATATAAGTCACTCAGTGTTGGGGAGGCAACTCCCACCATGCAGCAGCTGGGACAGCTGGATGAAGCAGCCATGACAACTGGATTTAGAAGCAACCTCAGCCCCGCAGAGCTCACATCTGGTGAAAAGGGACACACACCAGTATCTGTGGACACAGAGATTGTCAACCTGAAGCCACAGAGTCAAGAGAAGAGAGAGCAAAGGGCAGTGAGAGCTTGCTCCGGCGGGTTAAGCTGAGGGACCACAGTCCTGCCACAGATGGCCATAATCTGTGAAGAGTGCTTGTGGCGACACTCTCGGCATGCCCCAGTTTGGACAATGAGTCCTATGGTCGCACAGAGAGAAAAGAGGCTGAGAGGCTCGCTGTGGGTGGGTGGGTATCTACTGGTTTCCTCATGGGTGAGTCCATATGCAGGAGCACCTGGGGCTGATTTATGGGTGGGCTGGGCTAAGGAACAGAAAGATGAGTATGAGGCAGGGGCATGGCATGGCTTGTGAGGCAAGGGGCACTGCTCCAGCACTTAGCATTGAGAATACCTAGATCCACATGACTGCCTTGTAGGACTGGCCTGAGGCTTGATGGGTGAAGTTAGCAAGGTGATATTGATGGGGTTTGAGGAACAATGGCCAAGGCCTGGGGAGGCAGATTGACCCTTGACCTAGGATGGAGACAGAACAGAGGTGGCACAGGATAAAACTGGGTGCTTAAAAGAAAATAGAACTTCTAGGTGCATGGAGTCAAGAGACATTGTGCTGGAAGGAGGGAGCCAGACTAGACACTATTTAAAAAGGCAGACCTCAGGCTGGGGACACAGCTCAGTGGCTGAGTGTGCTTGCCGCTTTTGAAGAAGACTCAAATGCAGCTCCTAGCATCCATGTTAGGATGCTCATAGTTACCTGTAACTGCAGCTTCAGGGAATCTGAGGCCCACTTCTGGCCTGTGAAGGTACCCACACCATATGCCAACACTCACATACACATATTTTAAAAATAAAACATACCTTAAAAATAAAAAATCAGATCTAAAAGCCGGGCTGACCCCTCAGCTTTGCAGAAGAACAGGGGCTCCAGGGTCTATGAGTCTCTGCTGTCTGTTCCTTGGGCCTAAAGCTCTCCTGGGGTTAGGGCCAGACCAAGCCTCTGGGGTACTCAGCCTCTGGGGTACTCAGCCTCTGGGGTACTCAGCCTCTGGGTACTCAGCCTCTGGGGTACTCAGCCTCTGGGGTACTCAGCCTCTGGGGTACTCAGCCCCTGGGGTACTCAGCCTCTGGGTACTCAGCCCCTGGGGTACTCAGCCTCTGGGTACTCAGCCTCTGGGTACTCAGCCTCTGGGGTACTCAGCCTCTGGGTACTCAGCCTCTGGGGTACTCAGCCTCTGGGGTACTCAGCCTTATGGGGCCTCCAAGTCACATCTGTAGATCTTGCACAAGCAGATGCCTGCCTGACAACACCCCCTAACCACTGACACCCTTAGCTTTCAGTGTGTCTCTTTAGCAGGAAAAGGCTTGGGGTCTAATTTGCTGTCACCTATCTGGGCAGTCAAAAAATTTCGTCTTTATAGATTGATAGATTGATGTTCTCCAGAGACTACCACCAGGCCAGCTGCGAGGGCTGAGGGACTGTTCCTGGTAGGATCGAGTTGTTCCTAAGTTGAGTGTATCCCTTCTGGCAAACTCTGAGATGGCATTTCTGCCACAGGCAGCTATGACTCACTGCTCACGGTGGTCAACCCACCCACACGTAGGAGTTCTTGATGGATAGCCCCTATGGATTGCCACTGTGCACAGTCTCACAACAGACAGACCAGTCAACATTCATGATGCCAACAGTCAGCCGGGTAAGAGATCACCCACAAGGCAAAGAAGTAAGGGGAAGGAGCAACGGCAGGGCAGGAAGAGTGAGCGTAGCTGCCAAGCATGGCGGCTGGGTTCGGGAAGCAGATGCCCACTCAGCAGCATCCGAGAGAACAGCCCATGCAGGAGACCAAGGCAAGGCTCCCTGAGCTAGAGGCAGTCATGTGCTGGGCACAGTTTGTGATGGCCACAAAGGTTTAGACTGAGTACTGAGCCCTTGGCTGCCAGCCTTCCATGCCCTCCCACAAGCTCTAAAGATGGCACCTGAGTTGGCAGGTGCTGATAGGCTGGCAGCAGACTAGTTCTGGCCAAGGTGAGCAGAAATCCCAGAATCCAAGCAACAGTATTTCTACTGCAGATGACAGAGGAGGGCAGAATTGTGGCTGGAGGCGCTGGGCTTCCTGACTCCATAAAAACAAATTGCTGACAGTTCTGCATAATTAACAACATGTGGTAATTGGAGCTTGAACAGCACAGGATGCTACATTGAGGTACTGAGGGGCTTGCAAAAGTGGCAGCACAGAAAGTGCACGTGAGCACATGCGGGCATGTGTGAACAGATGCATATACGCATGTATGCATTCATGTATGTACAAAAGTCTTAGAAGCTGGGAGCTCACTGTCAGACAGACCCAGAGGCTCCAGGGGGAAGCTACAGAACCTGGGAGTCACCAGTCATCAGCTTGATCTAGGAGAGGCAGCAGCCCACATAGTGGAGGGTAGGGAAGTTGGAAGAGGACAGAACATGGTCCCCAACAGGATCCAGCACACTGTTATTCTGGGCCTGGCATCACCTTGCTTCTGCCTCCTCTGTTTCACCATCCCCGAACCACTGAGCCTTTTTGATTTCCAAGCCTACAACAGGGCTGGCCTTTAGACAGAGAGACCCCAGCTGGTCTTACAAGTCCTGGGGGCAGTCCGTGTAACCCTCCCTGTACTGTTTGCTGCCTGGCTAGGTACCACTCAAGTCCTCTAACAGGTCACGCTTCCCACATAGCACTCTCCCGGAACTAGTAATGATCATAGCCATCTCACTATCCCATCCCACGGTGAGTTCCAGGAGCCTGGGACCAAGTGCCAGATGCTGACTGTTAGGACTCAACAGGGCCTAAAGGCCCTGGTGTAGTGCGTTTTTCTATCATTTGGACCTGGTTGGCTCTGCCTCCTATATAAGCACAAGTGTGTCTACACCTCAAGGCCTTTGTACCTGCTGCTCTAGCCTGGGAGTCTTTCTCCTCATGGCTCACTCCTTCTCATCACTCAGGGCTAGGCCCAAATGTTTCTGCCTCATAGCATTCCCATCATCCCCCTAGTGTAGATCCTATAGCATCCAGCACTCTGGAATGTCTGGGCATTTGCAACGCCCAAGCCCAGCTACTCCCCTAGAAAGCAAATGCAGAAAGCAAGCTGGTCCTACTTTCCTATATGCCCAGCAGCAGCAATGGTGGTGGTGACCTTGGTAAACCCTCCATGGGAGGACTTGAGAGAGGCTGTCCTGGAGCAAGTGATCTTTCCTAGAGGTGATTTGATACCCACCTTCCTGCCCACCAGAAGCTCCCCAAGTCTAGAAAGCCTCAGCTCGAATGCCTTTTCCCTGGGAGATGCAATGCACACCCTGGACCACACTGTCTATTTGCAGCAGTTCCAGGTAGACAGGGAAGGCCTGACCTCTAGGTCTCTAGGACCCAAGAGACAAGGAGGTCACCATGCAGTGTGACAGCAAGGAGCCGGACACCAGTACCTAGGTCACTGAGTTCGGGAGGCAACCTCACAACCATAGACACTGCCCTGTCCTCTTGAGGTAGGAAGTTCAAAGCCAAGGCCTCAGGGCTGGCGCCTGGGGACAGCTGGACTTCTCAGAAATGGAACTGTATCCTCCTCTACTTGGGAGGGGCTTGCTCAGCATGGGAAGACACCCGCGGCCATCCGTGAAAGCGATTTGAAACTCTGAAGCGGTGTGAAGCCAGCAGCTTAGCCCCCATCATGTCTAGTCTTCGATTCCCTGGGACACGCTCATGCATAGCCAAGAAGATTCAGCATGTTTATGCATGACACCACCCGACTAAAACAAGCCGAGTCGCTACGAGCCCTGGGTGCCCAGCCTCAGTAAGTGGACTCCTTGTGGAAATCACACAGAGAAAAATCTCAGCTGTCCAGGCCACTCTGTATGAGGAATGGAAGTGGGGAGGTGGCCTTGCCCTAATGCTCACCAAGACAGCAAAGTCCCTGTGGGATTCTGTATCCTGAAAACCAATGTCTGATGACCATAAACAGATGCCCTGGTCATTGCCCTTCTGCCCACTTCCACTGGGCAGGGCATTCTTCTTCTGGGACAGGCACAGAGCTAAGCGGAGCCATTATCTCTAGGCTCCCACCCGAGTTGCAGGTATCGTCCTGTAATATGGGTTGAGACCCACCATCCTGCAACCTCGAAGCTCTGCCCACAGTGTACAAAGTGCCTGGGACCCTGTACCCTTACGGACTTGCTCACATCACACAGTTTCTGCTTCTGTAGCTTTTTCCTGCTTTGCTAGCCCCATATTGGATTTGGGCTTCCCTGTGTTTGACCTCTGAGCGAACACCAGCATTTCTGCCTGAGTCTGGACAGTGTCCCTGCACTGGGGATAAGGCATCCTGACCAGACTTCAGTACACCCAGGGAAAGCCAGACTCTAGCAGCCACAGTCAGTCCTTGGGCCCTCATGGATGGGACCCAAGATAGGAAGTGTCAGTCACTACAGAAATACAACAGGGCCCTGAGCCTGGACCACAGGCCTCCTAGGGACAAGCCAAACTAAGGGAGTACAGTTGGTTCCATCTTGCTTCTTCTCTGAACCCCCACTGCCCAGTCAGGGAGGCAGCCAGAGTGAGAGAGACGCATCCACTCTGCCCCTCTGGTCTTCACTGCTGCTGTCCTAGGGTGTGCTGGACTGCAAGTAACAGAAACCCAGACAGCTGGTATAATTCGGAGCGGCACCTGGACTGGTCCATGTATCTAGGAGCCTCATGGACACAGGTGTCAGGGCAGGCTGGATCCAAGAGAGCATAGGTGTCACCAAATCTTGTATCTCACACGCTATCCCCATGCAGAGGTGACAAGGCTACAGTCTCTTATCTCAGCTTCTAACAACTAGAAAGCCTAGCAGCAGAAGAACCTCTAAGTTCCCCATAGGAGACCCCATGGGAAGCCCACAGACTCTATGAGGTGCTGAGGACCTCAAGACAGTACCTTACCCACAGCAATGGGAGCCTTGTCCAGGCCCTAGAAGCAGCAGGTGTCTCAAACAGGCTCATGCTAAGAACTGTAATAAAGGACTTTTGTAGGGGACAGGCAGGTTGGAAAGGTTCAGAAGGGACAGTGGCCATGGGCACTGCCAGGAAACAGTTGGGAAGTGATCATAAAACTCAGAGGGGCAACCTGGGAAGATAGTTTTCTGACAAGCAGAGGAGTCAGGGGTCAATATCACCTCACTTTTTCCCATCCCCTCTTAGGAGCACCTCTCCCAGATGGAAACCACCGGAGAGAATGAAGCAGCTCACTGGAGCATCTCACAGTGGTCAGCCTCCATAGATACGGAGTCACGAGACTGGACCCAAAGGCCAAAGGATAGAGATGGTGACAGTGGTAAATGAAGCCTTGTAGGTGGTAATAACTAACCAGGCTGGTAGGGATGGTACAATACCCCACCTAGTACTAGTGAGGGTTGATGCTGTTGCTGGCAACTATAGTGATAGGTTAGTGCCAGGGTAGTCACAGTGATGGTGACAGCATCAATGATATTCATGTTCATGTGGGTGGTCGTAACCATGGTGATGGCTGTAATAATGACCACGCTGGTGGTGGTGGTAGTAACTATGGTGATGGGAGTGGGGATGATAGTAGTGGCATGTAACTGTGGTTACATTGGTGGTGGTAACCATGGCGATGGTGATATTGGTTATCATGTTCAGTCATATGGTAGGTGGAAACCAAATTGATGGGGAGGTGGTGGCAGTCATGGTGATGCTAGTAACTGCAGCAATGGTGCTCCTGTGTTAGCGGCTTTTATTAGTGTTGTTTCTTTCCATTCCTCAAACATGACCAGCTGCGAGCTTTCCTGTCCTCAGAGGTCATCAAGCCCCTCCCTAGTGGCTACTCTAAGTCATTCGGAACAGCTCCTCAGGACAGACTTCATTTCGCCAAGTGCATGATGTGGCCACAGAATCTTTCCCACTTGGGCTGGAGATGGTTTCCAGGTAAAGTCCCTACTGTGTTGCATAAGGACCTAAATTCAGATTCCCAGGGCCTGTGTGAAGACAGATAAAACAGGACATATCTGCACTCCCCATGTTCCTGTGGGGGGTGGGGGTGGGAGGCAGAGGCAGGAAAACTCCTAAAAGCTCTTGGGCCAGTGAGCCTGTCTTATACAAGGTGAAAAAGCACCTTGGCTGGTTTACCCGCACTCATCGTACACATGAACATGCATGTGTGTGTGCGCATGCAAACACACACACACGGGGGCGGGACAGAGAGACAGAGGGAGAAAGAGAGATATTAAAAAAATAAACTTTCACAGACCAGATACCCACCTTGTCCACTGTAGAAACTTCCAGCAGGCAACCAGCAGGAGGGGCAGAGAGAAGCAGCAGTGTCTAGGGAAAGATGGCCTGGCTGCCATGCTAATGAGTACCCCATTCTCTCTCAACATCATCCTTTTCACTGGCTCTCCAAGCTATAATCTGGAGGCTGGTTAATTAGAGCCAATTTTCTCTGGATCCAAACAGTGTTTACTGTCACATGTGGGCACTCAGGGGACAGAGGCAAATACCCCCTCAACTCTTGAGAGAGAGGACAGCCATGGGAGCAGAAGGGCTCTTGGGTTCTTGGGACTTGGATGTTATATGAACTTCAGGGACAGGGCAAGAAGGGCCAAGACCCAGAGTGACCCTAAGGGAGTCCCCACAATTGGACTCTCAGTTTCCCCATACTCTAAGGCGATGCCCTGGCTGCCTATCTGGGGCTGTGAATATGGAACAGAATGACACTGATGCTCCAGGCCCGGGCAGCCCTCACTACCCCCTCCTTGGCCCCATCACCAGCCCTCACTTTCCTGAAAGCCACTCAGCATCCTTTGTCCAGTCACCTGGAGAACATGAAGCCTGTATTACAACCAGGCCTGCAGCATACTGTGACCAAGGATGCTCATGGATTTGTGCAGGACCCTGGCTTAAGGTCTCAGGAACAAATAACTCAGCTGTAAGAAGAGCGCATAGAACCTGGATCATTTGCTGCTAAGGAGGTCCCAGGGGAACTGGGATGGTCCAGTTCCTTCCTATCTCATTGCTCCTAAAAGCAGGGATCACCCTGTGAATATTGCATCTGGGCTGGGCAGGCTTTTGGCTAGAACTCTGGCTGAGCAACATGGGGCCCAGTGGCCTAGGAGGGACAGGATGCTTTCCTGAGAGGGAACATCTTAAGCCTTGGCCTGGGCAGGTAGATAGCAGCTGCAGGGGCAAATGTACGGGGGGGGGGAATGTTAATAGTTCATCTCCATGGTCAACTTGACTGGATTTGGTATATTTCTAGATTTGTCTGTAAAAGGGTTCTAGAGGAATAGCTGAGGGAAGGTCTCACCTGAATTTGAGAGGTGCCATCTCAGGACTTGAGACCATGATGGACTAGAAGGAGCAAAGAAGAGAATGAGTAGAGAGCCAGAATCTCCTCTCTCAGCATCCCCCTCTGCTCCACCATGCTGCCCAGCATCATGCCTCTGCATCTCCCCATCCATCATGCTTTCCCCACCATAATGTCTCTTTTCTGCCCCCTGCTCTGCCATGCTTTCCCATCATAATGTCTTGGCCCCATTGAAGCCATGAGTTAAAACTAAACAGCCTTCCCTTTAGATTGCTTCTGTTGGGTGTTTGGTCCCAAAAACTAATCCAACCGGCAAGCTCTCAGTAACCCATAGTGTCTGTATCTCATGGTGGTTAGAATCCAGGACGCAAGCTCTAGAGAGGAAGAACGTGGCTCAGGACTCTGCTCACACCACTTACCTCTGAGGCTGTCTCTTCTCTGAAAACTGGCACATTATTCTAACTAACCCAGGTGACTTTGGGAACCTTGCCATCTACCCCTAACTCTAAACCCAGCAACTGTCCCCCACCACCTCCAGCTTGCTAACAGTCCCAGCAGTGACCCTAAACCCACACTGAACCCCAGGTTCCTCCGACAGCCTATAGGCTGTTGCTCAATATGGATTAGTTGCTTGGCCACTGACACTCAGAGGGGCAGCCAGGTGCCGCTGGCCACCCATCATGCCTGTAGACTGAGAAAGGAAGGAGCCAGCAGTCAGCCCTTCCCTAAGAGGGAAATGGCCAGAGGGCTGTGTCAGGTGACACTAGGTTGCTGTCCCTCCTGGTCTACCCTCTTACTGGCTCTGCAGGTCATACGAATGTGATACAAGGCCTTGCAGCCCTTGCAAGATACAGGCTACAACTTTAGAAAGCCCCAGCCATAAGGTCTTCTTGTTAGAAAGCCTGACCTCTGATTCCCAAGACTAACTGTGGCCAGGGCCACCCCTGAAACAGTAACACCAAAACTGTCCTAAATCAAAAACCTCCCATATAAACACACCTTTGTGGCTCCAGGCCCCAAACCTGATGTTCAGGGCCTTAGATGGTACATTCCTACCGATGACAGGCATGTTAAACTGTGTGCCCTTCAGCCCTGGAACACTCATGGCACCCATGGGTTCTGCACCAACTCCTAACTAGCTGCTGCCACACTCTGGCACCTTTACAGCAGAACAGTGGGGTGGGGAGGTGGGGAAGCCCTTAAGCAGACACTGGCTTGTTTGGGAGATAACAACCAGGAAAGGACTGGTGATAGCCACTTGCCACTGTGGGGAGCTGGGGCACATGCCCTGTGAGACTAGGGGATGGGGTGGGGGCAGCAGTTCTTCAGGGCCCCCCCCATGAGAGGCTACTGATACCACACTGTCAACTCCCTGCAATTCTAGCACCCCATGGGGTACCACAGGTCTGGATCTGAGAAAATGGGGAGATACCAGGCTGAGCACCTAGTCATCCACACCCCTTCCCCCCCACCACCACCACAGGAAAGCTAAGGGCTCCTCCTCTGGGGCTTCAACTCTGCTGACCTCTGGTACCAACTGTGCTGTAAGGAAAGGGTTAATCTGCTGACTCCTCCTCAGCAGGCAGGAAGTGGGCAACCATACAGAGTCCCAGCCGCCCCCCCCCCCCGCCCCCTCCCCCGGCCTGGAGGCAGAAGGGCAGACTGAGGTCCTGGAGTCCTTTGGGGGTAGGGCCAGCTTTCCAATTAAGAATATGGAAATGAGTCCCTTTAGGTCAGGGTGAGCGAGGGGAGCACACTTAGGGAACAGAAATGACAAAACTCTGAATAATCGCCTGTTAAAAGCACTTTAAATCCCCCGGGTGAAAGGCCCCTTCTGTTTAATAGATCTTTGGGGCATGGAGAGGACACAGGCTGCAGCAGAGGGCTCTGGCCTCCTTCCCCTGAGCACATGCTCTTCAGCTCAAACCGGGCTAAAGGGGTGCAGGACAGCCAGGGTCAAATGGCCCAGGAGCCATCCTGCCCTACCAGCCTGTCCCCAACTCCAGCCTGTCCCCAACTCCAGCCTGTCCCAGAGTGGCGGCACCCTGGGCAGTCAGTGCATTTAGAAGACTTGATGTCACTTCAGCAGCAATCTCCCTTCAGGGGACCAACAAATACCCTAAGATCCATACCCATAGCCACTAACAGGTGTCTTTCGGCCATTTTTGCTCACTAGGCTGGTGACCTTCTCTGGAAACTGAGTCTCAGCTTAGCCCAGGAGGTAAACAGAATGAACTCAAATGCTCAGGATCTTGGAATGGGGTTGGGCTGTGTTGGTTGTAGAAGTTTCATTGGACAGCAGCATCTGCCTATGAGAAGTGGCCAGGACCCTAAGAGGAGTTGGCTTCGCTGGAACTAAAGGAAGTCAACTACATGGTGATGATCTGCACAGGACTGAGCTCTGACAGGGACCTGTACACCTTTCCAAGTCCTGGTAGCTGCCCCTGAATGGAATGGGGGTACAGACTCAGGCATGAATACCCACAAGCAGCTAGTGGGGTGTTAAAAGCCTGGACCAAAGAGAATTGATTCCTGGTTTATTATTGTGACTGATATGATAAGGTTGAAGGAAGGGCTTAGAAATGCAAGCCAAGATCTGGGGAAAGTATCATGAATTGAGAGTTGGAAAGAAGGGCAGCCAGCAGAGGGCCAGCTGAACAGCAGAGTCAATCCTGAGTAAACAGTAGGCAATGATTTTCTAACCACGAGTGAGTAGCCACCAATGCCTTCTCCCGGATGATCACCTGTCTCCTTGCAGGACCTCGGGTCCTCACTCAGAAACAGACCACAAAGACAGTTGGGAATTTTCAGAAGTGGAGACCGGTCTTTTTATCTTGACAAACTGTCCCCTTTCCCCATCTTTCCATCTTGGTCTAGGTCAGAAAGGTCTATTGTCTAGCATACAATAGATACTCAGGAAATAATTGGTGCATGACAGATGGAGGGATGGATACATGAGTAAGTAAGTTGGTAGGTGGGTGGGAAGTGGGATGAGGGGGTAGTTTGATGAATGAAAGGGTGGATAAAAGGATTGGTAGGTAGATAAATGGGTGGATAAAAGTATTAATGGAAAGAAGGAAGAAAGGGAAAGAGGGAGGGAGGGAGGGATGGAGGGAGGGAGAACTAGGATTGAATGGATGGATAGATGGGTGGGTGGGTGGATGGATGGGTGGGTGGATGGATGGATGGATGGATGGATGGATGGATGGATGGATGGGTAGGTGGGTGGGTGGGTGGATGGATGGGTGGGTGGATGGATGGATGGGTGGATGGGTGGGTGAGTAGATTTGTGGGTGGGTGGTAGATAGGAGGGTGGGTGAGCAAAAGGATGGATGAATTGGTAGATGGAAAATAGGTGGGTAAGTGTATTAGTGGGAAGACAGGGACACAAAGAGTGTAAGAGCCAGGAGCAGTAGACAGTTACAAGGGAGCATCCCTGGTGGCTGCACTTGTGAATGCACAGAAGTTGTTGGAGCATGCACAGAACCTGCACAAGATCTAGCCAGACTAAATCTCATCACGGAGAGGGGAGCTGGGCACACAACCCCACCCCTAGCCATGGGACAGGCGGCAAGTGTTAGCTTCTGGTACAGTTTTCCTAAGAGCATAGCTTCTGAGAGACTGACACACTGCAGTGGGAGATCACACACAAAGAATAACCGGGAGCACACATTAGTCTTGAGGAGTTTGGTTTTTTTGTTTGTTTATTTGTTGCTTTTAAGAACACAAAGTTGAGTGAGAAGGGAAGGAATGAGGTAGATCTGGGAAGAGTTGGGAGGGTGGTGAATATAATCAAGATACATCGTACAAAACTAGAGAATCTCAAAGACTTCAAAAAAAGAAGAAAGGGAGGATTGGTGGGTGAGTCGATGGATAGATGGGTGGGTTGATAATAGATAGAAAAAGAGTATACCAGTAAATTAAAAATCTAAGTGTGCATAGAACCTATCAACCTATTCCATTCCCACTAGTCCCTGCAAGATCGTCTGGAGGCAGTGGTCCAGGCAACCATTCAAAGAGAACAGAAGGAGCTACTAAGTCCGTGGAGATATGCAGCTAGATATGCCAGGGCCAGTGCCTTCCAGCTTATCTGGAGGTGCTGCAAGTATCACATTGACCTTGGACCCTGGATGTCCCTCTTGTACTTCCTCCACAGGACACCAGAACTTTTGGTCTGTCTGTCTGTCTGCTTCTCCCTCTCTCTCTCTCTCTCTCTCTCTCTCTCACACACACACACACACACACACACATACACACATACTAAATCACTCTAGCTCTTCCCTTTGCCTTTTGGGAACCAAAATCTTGACTTTGACTTTAACCAGCCATTCAGTGATGGTCTTGTTGATCTTTTGTGCCTCCAGAAAAGGGTCTCTGAGAAACCCTTCCCCAATTTATCTGGCTGCCGTGATTCTGCTTCCATCCCTGTGCCTTTTGTACTCTGTGAACCCCTCCAGTCTATCCAAGTTTATCAAAAGGCACTGACCATGGAGATTCACTGTTCTTCACCAGAACTGGATAGATTGGGTCCCCATGGATCTCAATCCCCTTAGTCAAGGCCCCTGGGGAGATGGAGAGAATCTAACCCCAACAATCATGCCCCTGGGATCCAGCCCAGCTCAGTCTGACAGGTGATATTAACTATTCTCCCCTTCAACCTAGCACAAATAGACACTGTGGGCTGACTTCACAGGACTCCCAAGGGTTTTCAGAAGCCCATTCTGTAAGGAATTGCACCACACTTATCTCTGAGCAAGATCCTAATGGACCACCCTCTGAAGCCCTTTGAAGCAGTTGGAAGCACGAGGCAGGACTTGTCAGATGAAATCCTAGCCCAAGCTATCTGACTGAGGTCAGTTCCTTTCCTACTCAGCTACTGAAGACTTACACTCTACTGTCTCTAGCAGAGATTAGCCCTAAGGTCTCCTGATTTCCCTGTGTTGGGTGGAGAGAAGGACCACACCCAAGGCTGCAGTGGACAATGGAGGTTGGATCTTACCCCTGTTGACCCCAGGACACTGAACTGTTGGCAGAAGTGTGACAATTGCCATGTGTCTGGCTTCTCCCATCCACAGCAAATATTGTCCTCAATCCCTTGCTCTCGTGTGGACTAAGCATTTTGCAAATGCATGACTCAGGAGTCAGATCATGACCAGCAGCAGGGCACGGACACAGAAGAGGAGGCCACCACACCTGGCTTTTCCCATCCATAGCTCTCTGGGTACACAGGATGCCCAAGCTATGAGATAAACCCATCAGAACTCTATAGCCAGCCAGCAACCTTCCTCACAGCCAGCCAGCAACATCCACCCTCCCAAACATGCTTCAGCTACACAACACCTGTGTGGTGAAGGTGTACAAAGGCCAAGGGGTTATCAGAATATGAGAGAGTCTCCACAGTCCCTGCCTGTGGGCAAGGAGTACTGCAGGCACCACACGCCAGCTCTAGGGTACACATGGCCTGGGCAAGAATACAGAGTATGAAACTCTAGGGAAATTTCATGGAGTGCCTAGAATGGTGGGGCCAGAGCTGCTCAGGGTTGCTACAGAGAAGACAGCATGAAGCCCATTCTCAGTCACAGAGGCTGGGACCCCTGAGCAGCAACCAGGCCTACTTCATTCATGTCCAGTACCCAGCACCCAACTAGCCACCAAAAAGGAACTCTTTGATGGATGTGAATGAATGAGTGTGAGGGTGAATGAAGACTCAAGGCTTTCCAAGTCCATGATGCTCCTCTCTCCTCTTGGGCTATACAGCCCAGGTTCTCACTGAATCTCTAAGAAACTGCATGCAAGCCGAGTGTGTCCAGGTGACTGCCACAGACCATGCTTGGACACTATGGCAGACTCTTCTCCACAGGAGGAGGTAGGACTAGGCTTGGAGTAGTGTTTGACAGCCGACAGCACCTTCTCTTCCCCTCTCACCCGGCCATCACCTCAGCAAGCTGCATCCTTGGTGCTTAGGGGGCTCAGAGCACCTGCCCCCACTGTGGTAGGACCGGGGAGGATCAGGCGCCACACATCTGCCCAGCCTCCAGAACACAGCACCAATATCACCGGGAGATGCCTTCCTCCAGAGCCCACCCCACTCCGTCCTACTCTGAAAGCCCTCCTCACCCCACCCTGTCTGCTCTACCTTCCTTTCCCGGACACATACAAAACTGCCCTGTTTTATATTCTACAGAGAACAGGAAGGAGGAAAGAGGTCATTAGATGGCTAATGAATTAATACATTAAGGACAACTGAATGAGCAATATTCTTGTCTTGAGGTCTTTTGTGTCGAAAGTACAACTCTCAGGGGAGGCAAGGAGAAGAGTACAGCACAAAAGTGCAGACATGCCCTGCCCACTGCCCAAGGGTGGCACACGCTGACAGATTACAACTCTTTTATAGGCTTAGCTTTTTCTGTTTAAAAGATTCATATTGTAATTGTCAGAAGAACCTCCTTGGCATACCCATCCTAAGAGTGGCTCTTTCTGCAATGCCCTGCCCTTATCAAAACCACCTTGAAACCAGGGGTTCATCATAAAAGTTTTCACTGGGCTTTGTCCCCAAGCACACACCCAAATTGTGTGGAGTTTTGATGTGGGATTCCTCACTGTATGCTGTGATTACCATTGATTAATAAAGAACTGCTTTGAGCCTATAGCAGAGCAGGGCAGAACAAAAGTAGGCGGGAAAAACTAAACTGAATGCTGGGAGGAAGGAGGGCAGAGTCAGAGAGAAGCCACGGAGCTGCCGCCAGAGACAGACATTGAAACTTTAGTCGGTAAGTCACAGCCATGTGGCAATACACAGATTAATGGAGATGGGTTAAATGAATATGTAAGAGCTAGCCAATAAGAAACTAGAGCTAATGAGGCAAACAGTTATTTAAATAATATAGTTTCTGTTAAATAATAT